>JAHWFO010070823.1:1621937-1680291 GCA_023313115.1 Rhysida immarginata | reverse complement strand
GATAAGTTTCAATTTGTAACAATGCATAGAATTCCTGTTATTCAGGCTTTTCTTAGAAAAGAGAGTTCTTATTACTTAACATTTCTTAAAAATCTTTAAAAATGATCAGTAACTGGAGATAATGGAGAGTTAGATGAGAAAGACTATTGAGAAAGAGTGGATAGATGACAGAGGATGCACTCTTTATGCTCTGTCCTGTATTGAGCAAATGGTAAGCAAGTAAATAGAAGAATCAGCGACCGCTAGACAACACAAATGGCCAAGTTTTGCTTCAAGACATCGAGAGAAGAGTGGGAATTGCATCAACATCAAATGTACATCTAAAGTAAGATTACGTGCGTAAGAAATTTTTTATAGTAGCAGTGGTATTATTGGAAAGGTCCATCCATTATGAGCCTTTAAAAAATTTGTTTTCGCATTTTCATAAGGAAAATAATAATGATTATTAACTGGAGATGCTCTGCAAGCATAGGTAATGATTTTTCGATTGAAAAATAGAAGTAAAAATTCTGCGACCTGGATTAGAACCAGGAACCTAGACTGTCATGGCCGACGCCTCTACCAATTGGGTTATCGCAGACACCTGACAAGCCAAGCTGTCTCAAGGTTTATTAAGGACAACCAAGTTGTCACGGTTGAAAGCCCAATGGGAGAAGGGAACCTGGCCCGCAGATCGAGAATTTCTCTACTCCAAACCATCAGAAAGTTGATGAACTCACAAGTAAATAATAATGATTATAAACTGGAGATGCTGTCTAAGCATAGGTAATGATTTTTCGATTGAAAAATGGAAGGATAAATTCTGCGACCTGGATTCGAATTAGGAACCTCGACTATCATGGCCGACTCCTCTACCAATTAGGCCAGTCATTTCATTAGGAATGTTTACTCTATTAATTATAAGCGTTTTCATGTGTTTATTTTTAAGATATTGCAAAATTAAATCCGAAAAAGAAGTCCGAGCCATGCCGGAGTTTTCACTTAGCTTATTTGGTAGCACATCAGATCCAAATGTTTCATAATAATACACTTTGAGTATATGCTGTGAAAATGTGTATATTTTGGAAACTGAGATGCTGATAATGCGATGATTGATCGTTCGTTCCCAAGAATTATTAATATTGAGCATAAAATGATGATGCAGTGACAGAACATAATAAGGCAGCGTCTATAGATAAGCAAAGGAGTCACGTTTGTTTCCCTTAAGCTCCCTATCAAACGTTCAGACGACTGGCAAAATATTTGTGTTTGGAAAGGAAAGAGACAGAATGAATATTGGTCAGGAGAACTCTGCAACTTAAACAGAATAAGTTTTACAAGCATAAGAAAGATCTTAACAAAGGAAGTTTCGAATAGACCAACAGGGTTTAAGTTTTTCTACGTCAAGGTCAAGAAAAACTTGAGTCTAAAGTATATGGTTATGCTTCGCAGTGGTGAGGCAAGTCAAGAAGTGTTAATATGCTCCGGTGTTTTTCGTATTTTTCGTAGATTGGATAGTCCCTTTGCTCTGTGTTGTATTGATTGAGATATTATTTAACCAATTGGGAGTTATAATTTAATTTTTTGAGATTGTTCCTTGTAACTCCAAGCGTAATTATCCCGAGCAACCCCGGGTACCTCTGGTTGTATTATATATAGAAGAGAGTTTGTGTATTTTTGGGTTTGTTTGTTAGTACTTAATATAGATCTAGAGTTTAATTCAAACACTAGCAGAGGTACCCGGCGTTGCCCGGGATAATTACTCTTGTAGATAAAGAGAACAATCTCAAAAAATTAAAATATAACTCTCAAGTATTTATATAATAACCCAATCGATACAACACAGAGCAAAGTGACTAACCATTGTACGAAAAATACGAAAAACCGAACTTCTAGGTGATATAACGGGACTTTGTCAAACCTTTTCTTGACTTGCCTCACCACTACGAAGCATCACCAGATACTTTAGACTCAAGTTTTTCTTGCCCTTGACATAGAAGCTCTTATACCCTCTTGCTCTATTCGAAACTCGATTGTTCAGATGTTTCAAATGCCCGTATATCTTTTTCTGTTTTAGTCGTAGAGTTTCTCTGACCAGTACTAGTATTTTCTTTCCTTTCCAGACACATACATTTTTGCCAGTTGTCTGGACGTTTGATAGGGAGCTCAAGGGAGACACACATGATTCCTATACCTAATCAATAGACGCAGCCTTATTAATGTTCTGTCACTGCAGTATCATTTTAGGCTATTATTTAAAATTCTTGGAAACGAACGTTCAACCATCGCATTATCAGCATATCAGTTTCCAAAATATACACATTCCCACATAATATAGTCAAAATCTTTTTTTATGAAATGTTTGGATCTGACGTGCTACCAAATAAGCTAGGTGATAACCCCGGCGTGGCTCGGACTTTTTTTTTTATTAAATTTTGCAATATCTTAAAGCTAAAAAGATGAAAACGCTTGGAATTAATGCAGTAAAAGTACTAAATGAAAATTCTTTAAACAAAGTTTTAACAGCTCACTATGGATAGACCTCTCCAAGGATGCCACTGCTAGTCTAAATAAACTCTTAATCACGTAATCATTCTTTAGATGTACATTTGATGTTGTTGCAATTCCCTTCTTCTCTCGATGTCTTGAAGAAAAACTTGGCCATTCATCACTTTCTGTAGTCTAGTATTCGAAGATTCTTCTATTTACTTGCTTTCCATTTGATCAATACAGCAAGGAGCTAAAGGAGTGCTTCCTCAGTCGTCTTTCCACTCTTTCTCAATAGTCTGCAAACTCTCCATTATCTCCAGTTACTGATCATTTTTAAAGATTTTCAAGAAATTGTTAAGAACTCTTTTTTCTAAAAAAAAACGGAATAAAAGGAATTCTATGCATTGTTAAGAATTTTTTCCTCTCATTGTGGGTCATGAGATATATGCTGTTGATCCCTGTATTGTGTTCGTGCATTGCGTGTTGAGACCATTGTTGATGCCTTTTGTTGCACAAACTTTTCCTTGCATTGTTGGTCATGAGATAGTTCTCATTAATATGCCCTTCCATAACCATTTTTTGAATATCGATTTTTTATTGATATTTATTATTTTTCCGAAATCTGAGGTAGACAGTGACCTTACTCATGCTTTGAAGGTCAAGTATGGAAAATTTCATCAAGATCGGAATAAAACTGTAGATTTGTATAAAAAACAAACGAACTCACAAACCCATCCACAAACAAGCATCCCTCTTTATATATATACATAGATAACATGCCATTTTTTCGGATTTAAAGGTCGAATGAACCATAAAGGATCCAGTAAACCAGGTTCCTTGGAACGAAATTCGACTATCATTATTTTACGTTATATTCATTCATGGAACATCATTCCAAGTTGCTTGATATATCACATACTATATTTTAGCTTTGAAAGTTCCCATGAACCATAATGGTTCCACTAAACCAGGTTCCTTATAACCAATTGCGCTATCTTTAATTTTACATTGTATTCATTCATGGCACATCATTCCTTTTTGTTTGATATATTGCGTGCCATATTTTAGCATTGAAAATTCCAATGAACCATCCTGGTTCTGCTAAACCAGGGTCCTTGGAACCAATTTCGACTCTCGTTAATTTTACGTTATATTAATTTCTGAATCATCATTTCAATTTCTTTATTATATTACAAGCAATATTTTAGCATTTTTACCATACCGATACGGTTCGAGTGCCGACAATGTCGTTTCCTCTGTGAAAAAGTTTGCACATCACCACTGGCAGCGTCCAGTTCTCCCCGAACTTTGAATACGAATGAACGGGCGACTTTTAGGAATGCAGCAATCCCGGATTTGGAGTGTCCTGCAGCCAAGGAGATGATGGCAGCATGTGGCTTCATTTGTTGGGTTATCTTTAGATCCGCCATGTTTATCTGTCTCGTTTCGGAATTGTTAAATAGTATGCCGTATTGACTATTATGTCTCACTCACGTGTTCTTAAATAACTGTCACACCCTGTATGAACATTTTTACTTAGAATAACTCATACTACCTCTACTAAATGTGTGTGCATTTTGAATCACCCTGTATATCGTTCAGGAATAATCTCAACCTCTTTTTCATTTTCAAATTATGCCATAAAATATAACTCGTATTTCATTGTTCATTTATGCTTCCCAAATTATACTTCAAGATAATTAAGTAATATTTCGAATGTAATGGTGACTAATCACTTCTCTTTAGTTATAATTTTGGATATTTCTTTCCCTAATCTACCTACTCTGAAACAAGTCTTTCTTCCGCGTATTATATCTCCCCTTTGGATAGCAGTGTTTGACACTTTTTTAACGTTGACAGACTGCCTATTGTAATTTTTCACTGCTAAGTAACTGACTGTCTACTTTCAATTTTCCTGGATCACCTATCTTTAAGTTATGACCCATATTCCCTTAAAATCATACCATATTTTATCTCAGTCAACTTCTATATACAACCCTTGGATAACTCCCCTTGTCACCTCATTTAGGGGACGTCGATTGAGAGGAGCCATCCCATCAAGCGACTTACATTAGTTGTGGATAGCCACCAAAAAAAGAGCGAACGAGCAATGGAAAAAATGGCAAGGAGTTAAGAAAAAAAAGAAAGGCCGACACTCCTATCAGAGAATCACTGTAGAAGAAAATGTAACAGGCAAAAAGAAGAAAAGGCCCAAGGAAGGAAGGCGATTCGGGGAGAAAAGGCTCAAGTAGATTAAAAAGAAGAAAGGGTATAAAAAGCCAGGATAGAGAAATAAAGGAAAAGTGAGGATTGGAGACTGAAAGGAAGATTATCTCCATTTCTGCTCCCAGCGGTTTCGTCGGACTGGATTTAAGGCTCGTAGAAAAAACGGTGAGAATATTATAAGAAGAAATAAAATTGCTAATAAAAATTATTCTCATTCCACTATTCAGTTGATCAGCAACAAGCCACGGACATTTTTAAATAGTTCCTGAATAGGCTTTCACCATAGAAGAAAGACGACAAATCATAGGGATTCTTATCGCACAGCGGGCTTCACGAGAAACCAGTAAAAAGCAGTCTTCAATATTAACCTTCAGGAAATCAATAAGGCTAGTAACCAATTTTTTGTGGTTTTAAATCGGACTTTGTTGCTGAAAGTCACTATATGCCTCTGGTCTCGGATATTTCTCATGATGAATGTGAAATGTCTTTATTCGTCTCTAATTCTTCTGTTACCTCCCAGCCATTCGACAGGGCATCATCTTCTACTCCAACTGCATTGTTAGACATCAATACTTCGTCAACAGAGCCCAGCTGCTTGGAATCGTTTAGTACTACCATTTCGGACGGAGCCATTATTCCACGAAGTTTGCTGCAAAATTAGTTTTCAGCCGGTATAGTCGACAGGGTTTTGCTCGGGTTGCTACACTCGTCAGCCTACGGTAGTTCGTGTAAATTCAAGATGGGGTCTTCAAGCCTAACAAAACGATTTTCAAATATGCTGAAAAGAAGAATATAAAAATTTGTTGTTTTAATATTAGAGTAATTTTTTATATACAGCAATGGCGAAAACAGCATGTATATTTACATATTCGATTGCAGCGTTCACACGAAACTTTCCAAACATGCGCGAAATGAGAAATGAAATGCTCGCAACGTCCAATATTTTAAACTAATGTGCCTATGTTCTTTCCACTGCTAGAGCCACTCATCATTTCTTAAAGTTATCCTAGACGTTAGGAGAGAAAAATCATTGTTACAAAAGCATCATTGGGAAGAATCTTGTAAGCATTCAAAGAACTGTGACGCAGATGTAATTTTAAATTCAATATTTACCTTTTACTTACAGTTGGTTTAAATAAACAATGGAAATACCTTTGATTAAATCCATGCCCACATCTGTTTGCTTCACATTCAAGTTAAAACACAAAACAATACAAATTCCTTGTCTCGTACAGCGCTGCAAATGCACAACAGTTATTATAGTATTAACATGAACATTTGAGCCACACTGGGTGTACACAGTGGGCAAGTCAGTATGTAAAAAATTGCAAACTCAAAATAATTTGTTTGTTGTCTATTATAAAGTTATTGTACGTTTGTCATAGCTTCTCTCGTTCTGTACATTAAGAGCTACACAGGCCATACACGGCATGCAAAAGATTACAACGGTCGCTAACAATTCAAAACAGTATTTATTTGTTGATAATAATGGGCCTAACAACAATTAGATAGTGTTAACAAAATGCCTAGCATTTAATTGTTGACAACAACAGAACCAACACTTATTAGTTCAACACTTATGATAACAATAGGCCTAATATGAATCAGCTGTTTTTAACAATTGGGCTAACAGCAATTACTTATTGTTAACATTAGGCTGAGCAATAATTAGCTTTGAACAATATATAATAGGCCTAATATCAATCACCTACTGATAACAATAGTCCTAACGTTAATTAGCCATATTTAACAATAATTCTAACATTAATTAGCTATATTTAACAACAGGCCTAACATTAACTTTTTTTAACAATAGGCCTAGCATTAATTAGCCATCTTTCACAATAGGCCTAACATTAAATAGCCATTTTTAACTACAGGCCTACATTATTTAGCCGCTTTTAACAATAGGCCTAAGAGCACTGAATTTAAAAACGAAATGAGCACAAAACTCCATAATGGGCACGTGCTCCAAGCTGTCATCAACAGTGCTTAAATGTTAAACAAAAGGTAACTCTGTATTCGCTTATGACTCGTCAGTACAAATCGACTGATATATTACATGCCTTAAGTTCATATTCTTAACATTAGTGCACGTGTTTGATGGGGTCCACGAATACGCATCAAAAATTGACACATCGCAATTAGGTTATCCATTATCACGTTATCGTGCAAACGACGGCTGGCTGGACACTAAAAGGTACCCATTAAGCCTGCATTCTTTTACAGGGTTACAGCGAAAGTCGACCTAGATATTTAAATACGTTATTATTTAGGTCGTTTCTGATAGATTTGACCCTATAACCTACTTTCCAAAGGTTAACAGTTTTCTAGATATGTGACTTTTAAATTAAAAGAAAAAATATTATTTTTGCTCTATTTTACCTTTTTTTAATTTCCAGACTCTAGGGTTCAATTTTTTGCTGTTTTTACGTAGGGGGTATGCCAGTTTATAAAACTAAATAATAAAACTTGAAATAACTTGCTAGTAGATGTTATTTTGTGACATTACATGTTGGTTTGATCTGTTTCGCCCGAGAGGAGGCAGTGTGTTTTAGTTTCGTGAGTGGTGTTTTGTTGTGATTGTTTGTTTTGTTTGTTTTGTGGCTGACAAAAGTGAGGTGGGTGGAGCGAGGATTTAGAGCGTGTTTTGAGAGCATATATTGTGAATGTGTGTGGGTTAGTGCGCGTGTTTGCGTTTTAGGTGTGCATTTTAAAGGGGGGACCCGTCGCCTGAGGGTGTGGGTGTTTTAGGAATATCTGGAGGCCGAGATTCCGTGGGCGTGTGGCCAGCCAAAAGTAATGAGTTCCTCCCCCCCTGAGCATCAACTCACAGCTACCGTTGAGCCGCATGAAATGGGCCTACTGGGAACTTTCAGTTCTTAATTCCCGAACTCCTTTTATGGGACTGCACTCCTAACGTTCCAGCTCGGGAGGTGTAGGCATTGGCCGGTTGTATATATCTAGAATTAAGTGTTTATGTCACATGTATTTAAGCTAAAATTTGGAGTAGCGCAGTGGAAATCAAATAACATGCAACAGCGCACAAAATAGAGTAAAATAAAATATAAAGTTTATTGTAAATCAAATAAAAGTAGCAAAAGATAATGAGGAGTCGAGTGGGCTCCCTTTTGCAAAAATAATTATTAATACTAATCACAAAAATGCAATTGAACAACGGTCCAAGATAAACATGAATAGGTTAACTTTACCTGCACCTCAGTGCGAAATAATCCCAAACTAAAAGATTAACCTTAAACTTAAATCAAACCTTCAAGGCACACAAGCCTAAAAGTAAATTACATCAAAGGCTCAAACACAAGCCCTTACAATATAATTCAGCTAGTAACCTAACCAAAGCTTACAAGCTAAACAAATGATTACGACAATTAATGTCTAAAAGACTAAAAACTGTAATTACTAAATTCACATAAAAGTAAATTTCATCGAAGGCTCTAACGTAAGCCTTTACAATTATAATTCAGCTAGCAACCAACACAAAGCTTACAAGCTAAATAAATGAAAGCCACAATTAATGTCTAAACGACCAAAAACTGTAATTACTAAATTCACATAAAAGAAATAGCTTAAACCGCTAAAGCAATGAAAACAATTAGCTTATTAACTAACTAATTAAAATGCTTAACACCCGACACTGATATAGGTCAAAATAGAAATAGCAAATTGACTGGGTTGGTCCCTAGAACACCTAAAAAGCGACCAGCCTCCAACTTATTCGTTTTAAGCAAATAGAAAACAATATGCCAGACAAACGCTTAAACAACTTACATCTAATAGAAATTAATTGAACAGTTACAGAAATTTACAGTAATCAATCACATAAATTTCACAGCCACCTTAAGAGCTTACATAAGCACAAAGCGGCGCACTCGCCCTCAAAGTTCCAACTTTGAGTATAAGTGAATGAGTTCATTAATTCATGAAAGTCACAACCGAGTAAATCAAATGTCCGTGAAGTCCAAAATCAAATTAATTAAAATTAGGTCAATATCACAGATAAGGGTTTGTAACGGAACACAAAGATTAACTTATGGGAAAGGGTAATTGCTTAAACAGCTTAATTACTCTTTTAACTTAATGCGGCGCACATAATAACTTAGCTACACCTAATTATGGTGAAACCAAAATCGTTGAATAGATACGCCCGCATTCCACAGGGCCATAGACCATACACTATTGTGTTCCTGTGCAGTTCCCGGCGACTTAGTTCTTTAAAGGCTTTTCTTAACAAACCAGCTTTAGAGCTCACATTAAATAACGCACTTACTGTTGCGTAGCAACGGTCGCCCACTGAAGCTCTCGGGGCACGGGGAAGAAATGCAAACGCTGTCGACGGACACCTTTCACTCCGTCGCCTCCCACGCTTTGCGTCGGCGTAAACCTCCGCCTGCTTGCCTGCTCCGTACGACGTGGCGTTTTCCAACGAAGCGGTTGACGGCTCCGTAGTCGTCTTCGTCGACGTGGCAGCTTGAGGTTTCGCCTTCCTGCTCAGTCTAGCTTCCTCGCACGACGTGGCGTTATCCGACGGCGCAATTGTCAGCACCGTAGTCGTCTTCGTCGTGGCAGCTTGAGCTTTTTCCTCCGCCCGCTTAGCTTCTCTGCACGACGTGGCGTGATCCAACGAAGCTAATGCTGGCTCCGAAGCCGTCTCCGTCGTGGGGGCATGAGCTCGTTCCCACTCCCTGGTCCTGACGAAAGCATGGCATTCTCTCTGCCATTCAGCAGCCTTCGTCGGGAGCTTTTGTTTCCTTAGCTCTCTCTTGGTCGTCGCCAAACTCTCTCTGTCGATCTCTCTCGTCTCTTTGCTCGAGCCCGCACTCGCCAGACTTCCTCCTTTCTCATTGGCTCTTGCGAGAAGATGCTCGAATCGACGCTGATGACGTCGCCTCCGTTTTCGACCGGAATTATAGACTATTCTCGATCGAAAACGAGCATCTTTGTCATCGGAGATATTAACCGAATTAATATTCCGTGACAGTTTATTAACTAGATCGAGGGGGCCCCCTCTAGTTTACTTAAGTTTGTTTCATCTGCTGTATGTATTTATCCATTGCTTGATTTTCTCTGGCTGCACCAGATATTATTGTAGTGATTATTGTTTTGGATGGAACGTGATATAAATTAGTGGCTTTCATTTAGTCTTGTGAGCAAGTGTTTTTATGTTAATGAACCAATGCGTGTTCCTCTGTCGATGCCCCGAACTCCTGATAGGCTCCGCTGTGAAGCACCCGTAGTGTGAGACTAGAACTACTTATCTATAGGGCAGGGTTTGTCACAATTTCACTAACAAGGGAATCCCACATAGTTTATCCGCTTTAAGAATGGAGTCTTTGTATGGTTATGTATGATCAAATTTTTTCGTTTTCGCGGTTTATTTTGAAAGAAACAGAATGTTGCACTCTCTTATTTTGCAAGTATCTATAGTACCTTCAGATGAGTAACATATTTCAATATGGTGGAAATCTGTGACATACATGTTCGAGTATTCCCAACTTTAGAGCACGTTAATTAAAGTAAGTTCTATGGAAGTTATCCTGCAAATTATTTTAATAACTTATCCGTCTTTTTAACTCTCCAAAAAGTATAATACAATTTCTCAATTAAATAGGCAAATCAAACACAAAATGACAGAGAAAGCGGTCCCAGACCGCAAAGAGTAAATGTTTATTTAAAAGTCAAATATCCTGAAAACGGTTATCTATTGGATAGTAGGTTATTGGGTAAAAAATATCGCCAACGACCTAATAATAACGTCCTTAAATATCTAGGTCGACACTCCCTTTAACCCTGTATATAACTTTAGCTGAAGCTCGTAATTAGGGGTTATTTAAGTACTTTTTGGGGGTCATTTTCTCGGACGTAGCATTTCGAAAATCGAAAAGAATGTCATATTCATCTTATGGTCTTCATTCCCGTTTGAATGACATGTTACATGCATGCGTTATATTGGCAATAAAAAAATTTAATGGGGGGGGGGGTTTGGGTCACAATAGTCATGTGACTGTTAGACCGAATTAAATGTCAAACTTATCAGGTGAGCTCAGGAAGGGTCTCTATCGAAGAGTGACAGCAGAATTTGAGAAAGTTAAAACATTATAGAGTAATCGTCAGACATACAGACGGACAGACAGACAGACAGACACACAAATGAAGCGAATACAATATATGCTTTTCAGCATAAAATAAGGACGCCGTTTTCATCCATTATTGTATCCTGAGCTTTCCAGTACACTTTACATTAATCCTAATCGGCCCTCAATGTATTATCGATTTCGAAGATTGCATCACGTTTACGCCTGCACCATACGAAAGCTTATTGATTGTAATAAAAAAAATTAAATTCTAAAGAAAGAATTTAAGATTGAATGTTAATTATTATCTATTCTTGATGAGCAATTGTCATTAAAGAAAATTTTTTTCATTTCCAAATTCGTCCCGTTTTCTTTATCTGTACAAATTTTGTACTCTGTTTTTCTAAAATACATGAAATTTGGTAGGCAACTTATGTCCGGCGAATCTGGAGTGTATGGTATTGTCCATCTCTCCAACATACCGTTTCTAGCATACTTTGCAATGTAACAGGTAAATTAGGTCGTGAGAAGTGCTGGTCAGCTTCTAGTTAATCTTGAAAGTAAAAGAGGAAGCACTGTTGGAAATGGAAGTAGCAGGGTTAAGAAAATGGCAAACGCCACAACGCTTTGCAGACCAAGAAGAACATCCGTTAGTGATTTGGTAATAGCACATCCGTTAGTGAAGAACATCCGTTAGAAGATAAGGTGCGTGGTTTGGTAATAGCAGCATGGACCAGAATATTTTTAAAATTAAATGTCCATTTAAAACAATAGTTTGTTTATAATGTATTTAAAAATGTTAACTTTTTAACAGTAGATTGTTTATATTGATTACTAGCAGAGGTACCCGGCGTTGACCGTGATAATTACACTAGAAGTAAAGAGAACAATCTCAAAAACTTAAATTATAATTCGCAATTGTTTAAATAATAACTCAATCAAAACAACACAGAGGGATTATCCATTCTACTAAAAATACGAAAAACAGGAATTCTAAGTGATATACCGGGACTTTATCTAAACTCTTCTTGACTTGGCTCACCACTGCGGAGCATCACCAGATACTTTAGACATAAGTGTTTCTTGCCCTTGACGTAGAAGCTCTTATACCCTCTTGCTCTGTTCGAAACTCCCGTAGTTCAGATTTTTCAAATGCCCGTATAGCTTTTTCTGTTTTAGTTGCAGAGTTTCTCTGACCAATACTCGTTCTTTCTCTTTCCTGTCCAGACACAAAAAATTTTGCCAGTCGTCTGGACGTTTGATAGGGAGCTCAAGAGAGATACGCATGACTCCTTTGCCTCATCAATGGACGCTGCCTTATTAATGTTCTGTCACTGCATCATCATTTTATGCTCATTATTAATAATTCTTGGAAACGAACTTCAATCATCGCATTATATTCATCTCAGTTACCAAAATATACACATTCCCACAGAATATAGTCAAAATGAATTTTTAAGAAATGTTTGGATCTGATGTGCTACCAAATAAGCAAGGTGATAACCCCGGCATGGCTCGGACTTTTTTTTTCATTAAATTTTGTGATATCTTCAAAATAAACACATGAAAACGCTTAGAACTCTTACAGTAAAAATTCTTAATGAAAATTCGATAAAAATTTTTTTAAAGGCTCACAATGGATGGACCTCTCCACTGCTAGTCTAAATAATTTCTTGCTCACGTAATCTTACTTTACATGTGCAATTGATGTCGTTGCAATTCCAGTCTTCTGTCGATGTCTTGAAGCAAAACTTGGCCCTTCAACACTGTGTGTAGTCCACCAGTCGCCGATTATTCTATTTACTTGCTTACCATTTGCTGAATACAGAACGGAGCTAAAGGAGTGCTTCCTCTGTCGTCATTCCACTCTTTCTCATTAGTCTGCTAACTCTCCATTATTTCCAGTAATTGATCATTTTTAAAGATTTTCAAGAAATTGTTAAGTACTACGAACTCTCTATTCTATGAAAAGGCTAAATAACAGGAATTGTATGCATTTTTACAAATTCCACCTTATCTATATTGTACAAATTTTGCCTTTCAGTGTTGGTCATGAGATATATATTGGTGAATCCTGCATAGTGTTTGTGCATTGAGTGTTGATACCATTGTTGATGCCTATTGTTGCACGAACTTTTACTTACATTGTTAGCCATGTGATATATCACGGCCTCCTAGAAACTACCAGGCCTGAACATGACGTCAATAATGGTTTGTTGAAGCACTAAGAATGTGATGTTGAACTAACTTCTGTAATAACGCCACCAGTTCGACGTAACAATGTTTTATCTTTTCCATGTTCAGGCCTGGTAGTTTCTATAAGGCCGTGGATATATACTGTTTGTCCTTACAGAGTTTTTGTGAATTGCGTGTTGACATCATTGTTGATACCTATTATTGCACAAACTTTTCCTTGCATTGTTGATCGTGAGATATATATTGTTGGTATGTACAGAGTGTTTGTGAATTGCGTGTTGATACCATTGTTGATACCTATTGTTGCACAAACTTTGCCTTGCATTGTTAGTCTTGAGATATTTCTAATTAATTTTCCTTTCCATAACAATGAATATCGATTGTTTATCAATAAGTATTATTTTTTCGAAATCGGAGATAGCAGTGACCTTCCTCAAGGTTTGATGGTCAAGTATGCAAAATTTTATCAAGAACGGAATAAAACTGTAGATTTGTATATGAAACAAACAAACAAACAAACAAACAAACAAACCCACAAACGAAGATCCTTCTTTATATTTTTAAATAGATTCAGCTTATGAGGAAGGACACTGTCTACCTCAGATTTCGAAAAAATAATATTTTCTCTCTCTATATATAAAGAAGGCTGTTTGTTTGTGGGTTTGTTTTTTTATACTAATCTAGAGTTTTATTCCGATGAAATTAACCTGATGAAATTTATACTTGACCTTCAAAGCATGTGGAAGGTCAATGTCTACCTCAGATTTCCAAAAATAATAATTAATTATAAAAAATCGATATTCAAGATTATGGCAAGGCATTAATGAGAAAATCTCAGATCAACAATGCAAGGCAAAATTTGTGCAAAAAAAGCATCAACAATGGTGGCAACACGCAATGCATCAACACTCTGCAAGGATCAACAATATATATATCATGACCAACAATACAAGGCAAATTTTGTGCAATATAGATAAGGTTCAATTTGTAACAATGCACAGAATTTCTGTTGTTCAGGCTTTTCTTAGAAAAGAGTTCTTAGTACTTAACAATATCTTGAATTTCTTTAAAAATCATCACTAACTGGAGATAATTGAGAGTTAGCAGACCGCTGAGAAAGAGTGGAAAGACAACAAAGGAAGCACTCTGTTAGCTCCATGCTGTATTGAGCAAATGGTAAGCAAGTAAATAGAAGAATCAGCGACTACTAGCAAACACAAAGTGAAGAATGGCCAAGTTTTGCTTCAAACTGGATATAATGAATAGTTAGCAGACCATTGAGAAAGAGTGGAAGCACTTCTTTAGCTCCAAACTGTATTGAGCAAATTGTAAGCGAGTAAATAGAAGAATGCTAGATTACACAAATGGCCAAGTTTTGCTTCAAGACATCAAGAGAAGAGTGGTGGGATCAACACCAAGTGTACATCTAAAGTAAGATAACGTGAGGAAGAGATTGTTTAGAGTAGCAGTGGCATCCTTGGAGAGGTCCATCCATTGTGATCCTTTAAACTTTTTTTTTCGAATTTTCATTAAGATTTTCTACTGTATTAATTCATACTTTTATGATATTTCAAAATTTATTCCAAAAGAAAAAAGTCCCAGCCAAGCCGGGGTTATCACCTAGCTTATTAAGTAGCACAGCAGATCCGAACATTTCCTAAAAATACATTTCGGCTATGTTCTGGGGGAATGTGTATATTTTGGAAGCTGATATGGTAATAATGCGATGACTGAACGTTTGTTTCCAAGAATCTATCTATATAAGAGAAAGAAAGATGTTTGTGGGTTTGTTTGTTTGTTTGTTTCTTATACAAATCTACAGTTTTATTCCGATCATGATGAAATTTTGCATATTGACCGTCAAAGCATGAGGAAGGTCACTGTCTGCCTCAGATTTCAGAAAAAAATTATTTAAAGATAAAAAAATCGATATTCATTGTTATGGCAAGGCATATTAATGAGACATATCTCATGGCCAACAATGCAAGTAAAAGTTTGTGCAACAGTAGATATCAACACGCAATACACTAACATTATGCAGGGATCAACACTATATATCTCATGACCCACAATGAAAGGCAAAGTTTGTTCAATATAGATAAGGTTGAATTGGTAACAATGCATAGAAATCCTGCTATTCAGGCTTTTTTAGAAAAGAGATTTCTTACTAGCTAACAATTTCTTGAAAATCTTTAAAAATGATCAGTAACTGGAGATAATAGAGAGTTAGCAGGTTATTGAGAAAGAGTGGAAAGAAGACAGAGGAAGCAAATAGTATGCACTCCTTTTGCTCCGTGCTGTATTGAGCAATTAGTATGCACTCCTTCCGATCCAAACATTTCCTAAAAATAAATTTTAACTATATTCTGCGGGAATGTGTATATTTTTAAAACTGACATGATGATGATGCGATTTTTGAACGTTCGTTTCCAAGAATTAATAATAATGAGCATAGAATGATGATGAAGTGACAGCACATTGATAAGGCAAAAGAGTCACTGGTGTTTATTTTGTGCTCCCTATCAAACAGCCAGACGACTGGTAAAAATTTGTGTCTGGTAAGGAAAAAAAAAATGAATATTGATCAGAGAAACTCTGTAACTAAAACAGAAAAAGCTATACGGGCATTTAAAATATCTGAACAACGGGAGTTTCGAATAAAGCTAGAGTGTATAAGAGCTTCTACGTCAAGGGCAAGAAATAATTATCTGGTGAGTCTAAAGTATCAGGTGATGCTCCGCAGTGGTGAGGCAAGTCAAGAAGAGTTTAGATAAAGTCCCGGTATAATACCTAGAATTCCTGTTTTTCGTATTTTTCGTAGAATCGATAGTCCCTTTCCTCCATGTTGTACTGATTAATTTATTATTTAAATAATTGGGATTTATAATTTAATTTCTTTTAAATGTATTGTTTACCTGCAAGTGTAATTATCCCGTGCAACGATGATTTACAGAATACTAATGAGGCTGCGTCTATTGATGAGGCAAAGAAGTCAGACGTGTTTACGTTGAGCTCCCTATCAAATGTCCAGACGCTTGGCAAAAGCTTATGTGTCTGGAAAAGAAAAAAGAAAGAACGATTATTGGTCAGAAAAACTCTACAAATGATAAAAGAATAACCTATACAGGCATTTGAAACATAGAGCAACTGGGTATAAGAGCTTCTACGTCGTGTGCAATAAAACCATGAGTCCTAACAATGCAAAGCAAAGTTTGTGCAACAATAGGTAAAACAATGGTGTCAACATGCAATTCAGAAAAACTCTGTATGGACCAACAATATATATCTCATGGCCAACAATGCAATAAAAGTTTGTGCAACAATGCTTATAACATAATCGTATCAACATGCAATTCACAAACACTCTGCACGGGCTAACAATATATATTTCATGGCCATCTCAACGTAATGCACAGTTTGTTCAATATAGATAAGGTTGAATTTGAAACAATGCATAGAATTTCTGAGGGTTTTCCTTCAATTTCTGAAAAGTCTTTAAAAATGATCAGTAACTGGAGATAATCGAATGTTAGCAGACTATTCAGAAAGAGTGGAAAGACGACTGAGTAAGCACTCCTTTAGCTCCGTGCTGTATTGATCATATGGAAAGCAAGTAAATAGATGAATCGGTGACCGCTAGACTACACAAAGTCATGAATGGCCATATTTGGCTTCAAGACATCGAGAAAAGAAAGGGAATATCAACAACATCAAGTGGGATTACGTAAGTAAAACATTATTTAGACTAGCAGTGGCATCGTTGTTGAGGTCTATCGATTGTGAGCCTTTAAAAAAAATTTTCAAATTTTCATTATGAATTTTTAATATATTAATTCTAAGCGTTTACATGTTGAGCTTATTTGGTAGCACAGCCATGCAGGTGTTATCAGCTAGCTTATTTGGTAGCACAGCCGATCCAAACATTTCATAAAAATACATTTTGACTATATTCTGTGAGTATGTACATATTTTGAAAATTGAATTGCTGATAATGCAATGACTGAACATTCGTTTACAAGAATTATCTACAAAGAGCATAAAGTGATGACAAAATGACAGAACATTAACAAGGCATCGTCTATTGATGAGGCAAAGGAGTCAGGCGTGTCTTACTTGAGCTCCTTATCAAGCATCCAGACGACTGGCAAAAATTTATGTCTGGAAAAAAAAGAGAAAGAACGAGTATAGGTCAGAGAAACTCTGCAACTAAACAAACAAGCTATACGGGCATTTGAAACATCTGAACAACGGAAATTTTGCATAGAGCAATAGGGTATAAGAGCTTTTACGCCAAGGGCAATAAAAATTTGAGTCTAAAGTTTCTGGTGATAAAGAGGCAACGGAGTCACGCGTGTCACCGCTGAGCCCCGGTATATCTCCTGGACTTCCTGGTTTTCGTATTTTTCGTAGAATGGATAGTCCTTTTTATTATTTAACCAATTGGAGTTATAATTTAATTTTTTGAGATCTATCTCTTTACCCACAAGCGTAATGAACCAGGTCAACGCCGGGTACCTCTGCTAGTCTTCTATATATATAAAGAAGGATGTTTGTGGATTTGTTTGTGGGTATTGAATACAAATCTACAGTTTTATTCCTAACTTGATGAAATTTTGCATACTTGACCTTCAAACTATGAGGAAGGTCACTTTCTACCTCATATTTGAGAACAATAATAATTATCGATAAAAATCGATATTCATGGTTATGGCAGGGCATATTAATGAGAAATATCTCACGACCAACAATGCAAGGCAAAGTTTGTGCAACAGTAGGTATCAACAATGGTATCAACATACAATTCACAAACACTGCACGGACCAACAATGTATATCTCAAGACCAACAATGCAAGTCAAAGTTTGTTCAACAATAGGGCCGTCATGTTTGCATCAAGAATGGTATCAATGTGCAATTCACCAATAACAATCAGCGGTACCTATTGCAGGTAAAGAGAACAATTTCAGAAAATTAAATTATAACTCCCAATCGGTTAAATAATAAATCAATCAATAAAACGCAGATCAAAAATATACGAAAAAACCTTAAAATATCCATTCTATAAAAAACACGAAAAACAGGAATTCTAGGTGATAAATCGGGAGTTTATCTAAACTCTGCTGATCTACCAGATCTTCAAAAGGATCCACTGCTATTCCAAGTAGTGTTAAAGAACCATGGGCCGTGCAGACCTTTAAACCATAAGGCACGGTGCATGAAAGATGTCAAATGTACTAAAAACTATCCAGGACAGTTCATTGATGAGACCCAATAAGTAACGATGTTTATCCTTTATAGAGAAGATGGAAACCTGGAAATAGGAGCTTCCCAGGGACTGTTACAGTTAAGGTTAACAACCAAAACAGAGATATCGAAATTGATAACAGGTGGGTTGTGCCTTATTCACTTCTCCTTACAAAAATGTTTCAAGCACACATCAATGTCGAGTACTGCCACTCGGGTTTAAGTACATTTGCAAATACTTCACATGGCCGTTTCGGGTTAGCCAAATAAAATACGTTGGATGAGGTGACTCAGTACCTATTGGGGAGATATATTAGTAGTAATGCGGCCATTTGGCGCCTCTTAAATTTTCAAATCTATGAACGACACTCAACGTTTGTCCACTTAAGCATTTACTTAGAGAATGGACAGAGAGTATACTTTACGGAAAAGAATGCTTAAGAGAGAGTGGAATTGCCTCCAAACACAACATTAACAGCGTTTTTCCAGTTGTGCCAGCAAGATCCATTTGTAAAAATATTACTCATACTACACTTGGAATGCGCAACGCAAAATTTTCTGCAGGAGGAGCCCAAGTTCCAGGTCAAACCGACATATGCGCAAGTGACGCGATTGGCCGTGTCTACACTGTTTATCCCAGTAATGCAGAGTGCTACTACCTCAGAATGTTGCTTTACGTTGTGCGAGGACCGACATCATTTAATGATCTTAAAACTTTCGAGGCACACGTGTGTGAATGCTATGGAGAATCATGTCAGAAACACGGATTGCTTGAAAACCGTCAACACTGGAACACGACATTTGCTGAGGCATCTGCCACAAGTTTCCCAAAGCAACTCAGGAGTCTATTTGCCAGGATAATAATGACGTGCATTCCATCAAATCCACAGCGCCTTTGGGATAAATATACAGAAAATTTAAGTGAAGATATTCTCAGAGAGACGCAAAGAGCTAACCCAATCATTAACTCAGGTTATGCAGCGGGAATAATGAAACAAGCACTTATAATTCTTGAAGACAAATGTATCTCTATTAACGGCAAAACTCTCTTGCAGCTTGGGCTAGGGGCACCGAATCAAAATGGTCAAGAGGTCCAAGATACTGATTTTTGGAAGGAAAGGAACTATGACATTAATGCTCACTAGCTTTTTCTTGAAAAAAATAGACCCCTATTAGTCTCAGACAAGAGGCTTGCCTATAACACTGTTTTAAGTCTCACTCAGGATGGAAATCGTCGCATTTGTTTCCTTGACACATTTAGGGGTACTGGAAAAACATTTCTGATAAATATTTTGCTGGCTGAGATTCGCCAAAGAAATGTAATTGCTTTGGCTCTAGCATCTTCTAGGATAGCATCTACACTGTTAGCTGGTGGTCGAACAGCGCATTCAGCTCTGAAGCTACCATTAAATCTGGATTTTTCATAAATGCCCATTTGCAGCATAAGCAAAGGCTCCAGTCAGGCATCAGTGCTGAAGCATTGCAAACTAATCGTTGGGACGAATGCACCATGGCCCACAAGAAGGCACTAGAAGCGCTTAATCGCACTTTGCAAGACATACGGGAAAATGGGTGGCTGATGGGCGGTACTGTTGTCCTCCTGGCAGGAGATTTTACACAAACCCTGCACGCGATTTCGCGCTCTACGCCAGCCGATGAACTTCACGCCTGTCTTAATTCCTCGACCTTAATGGATATGGAGCAAGCAGTGCATTAACCTACTGAATTTTTAAATTCCCTTGAACCCCCAGGAATGCCACCACATAAGCTCACTTTAAAAAAATGAAAACCGTATGAGAAACTGCAATCGGTTGTAATGGAAGGGCATATTTGTAACACTGGGTATTAATGGAATGTGAGGAATGAATACGTCTTCACCTGCGGCATTCCCCGTGATGATCGTGGCCTCTATTACGTTCTACAATAGATTCTTCACGGTTAGTTTTGTTCCAATGCACAGCCTTGGTGGGTCGAGGTTACGTAATAGCATGATAGAGGTTCCTTTTTTTAAAGTGAGCTTATGTGGCGGCATTCCTGGGGGTTCAAGAGAATTTAAAAATTCTTTAGGGCAATGCACAGCTTGTTCCATATCCGTTACTGTATCAATAGATGAAAAGGTGGCAGAGTTGCCGGGGAGCATTTTCTGAATAAGATCGTTAACATATTTAACGCTGTCGTTTTTTGGAGTTAAAACCGTTCTTTCTCACAACCATCGATGCGATTTGTAATTTTCTTTTATATCTGGAATCACTTAAGTTATCTGCTCGTCGAGTGAAGAGACTATATTGCAGAAATTTGAGGGAAACGAAATTAGACAAGTACAGGAACTTCTACATTGACAATTAACAGCAATCGCTGTGAAAACTGGTCTGCACTTGTTTCTCCTCATAAATGAACCCTCATATTCGTCTTGAGATCCATTTTGCGCACATGCCTCCATAAGGTCGAGGACTTAAGACAGGCGTGAAGGTCATCGGCTGGCGTAGAGCATGGAATCACAGGCAGGCCTTGTATAAAATCTCCTGCCTGGAGGACAACAGTACCGCCCATCAGCCGCCCATTTTCCCATATGTCTTGCAAAGTGCAATCAAGGGCTTCTAGTGACTTTTTGTGGGCCTTGGTGCATTCGTCCCAAACGATTAGTTTGCAATGCTTCAGCACTGATGCATAACTGGAGCCTTTGCTTATGTTGCAAATGGGCCATTATGAAAACTCCAGATTCATTGGTAGCTTCAGAGCTGAATGCGCTGTTCGACCTCCAACTAACAGTGTAGATGCTATACCAGAAGATGCTATAACAAAAGCAATTTCATTTCTTTGGCGAATCTCAGCCAGCAAAATATTTATCAGAAATGTTTTTCCAGTATCCCCGGGTGCATGAAAGAAACAAATGCCACCATTTCCATCCTCAATGAGATTTATAACAGTGTCATAGGCTTGCTTCTGGTCTGAGACTAATAGGGGTCTACTTTTTTCAAGAAAAAGCTGGAGAGAAATAATGTCATAGTTCCTTTCCTTCCAAAAATCAGTATCTAGGGCCTCTGGACCATTTCGATTCAGCGCCTCTAGCCCAAGCTGCAAGAGAGTTTTGCCGTTAATAGAGATACATTTGTCCTCAAGAAGTATATGCGCTTGTTTCATTATTACTGCTGCGTAACCTGTATTAATGATTGGGTTAGCTCTTTGCGTCTGTCTGAGTACGTCTTCACTTAATTTTTTTTTATATTTCTCCCAAAGACCCTGTGGATTTGATGGAACGCACGTTGTGATTATAATGGCAAAAAGACTCCTGAGTTGTTTGGGTAACACGTGGCAGATGTCACTGCCAATGTCGTGTCCCAGTGTTGACGGTTTTCAAGCAATCCGTGTTTCAGACATGATTCTCTATAGCTTTCACACATGTGTCCCTCGAAGGTTTTAAGATCAATAAATGATGTCGGTCCTCGCACAACTTGAAGCAACATTCTGAGGTAGTAGCATTCTGCATTGCTGGGATGAATAGTGTAGACACGGCCAATGGCGTTACTTGCGCATATGTCGGTTTGACCTGGAACTTGGCCTCCCATCTTCCTTCCTGCAGAAAATTTTGCGTTGCCCGTTCCAAGTGTGTAGTATTTTGGTACATCGGCATAGAGTAATATCTTTGCAAATGGATCTTGCTGGCACAACTTGAAAAACGCTGTTAATGTTGTGATTGGAGGCATTTCCACTCTCTCTTGAGCATTCTTTTCCGTATAGTATACTCTCTATCCGTTCTCTAAGTGAACGCTTAAGTGGACAAGGGTATCGTTCGTAGATCTGAAAATTTAAGAGGCGCCAAATAGCCTCGTTACTACTAATATATCTCCTCAATTGGTACTGAGTCACTTCATCCCCCGCATTTACATTGGCTAACCCGAAAACGGCCATGTCACTGCCTTTAGTGACGTATTTGCAAATGTACTTAATCGATTTAACAGAGTGGCAGTATTCGAAATTGATGTGAATGTGCCTCGGACTGCCAGTGAATGTAGCCGGTAATATTACCATCCTTCCTATATCAGCGCCATTCTGGTCATTAGCCACAGCATCCCGTAGATGCATATAATCATCAAGGCGCAGTTTTTTCTGATTTAACCTAATATAAAGAAGCCGTTCACATTCGACTTTTGTGTACATATTTACGAGGTATTAATGAAACATGTAAGATGTGGTTTGAGGATCCCTCTCTCAGCATAATGCGGTATGCCTAACCTCCATAGAAGAAACTTTTTTTGCGTCGTATTTCTTGTGAGAGGATCGATTCGTTTTATTTTAAAGTGGTAACCATCCTCACCATCAAAGAAGATAAGAGGATACTGCAGATCATCATACGAACGGTGTGTTTCTGGAATACAGAGCAAATTTTAATTTTGTTTCTGAACAATTATGTCACAGCTATCGTACTCTTCCAGATCAACCATGAGTATGGCTACATCATTAATGGTTGGCGCGATAATGGTCACCAGATGGCCTCTTGTCTGTCCGTATGATTACTTTTTACTCGTCTGTAGGCATGTTGGTAATGCTGTTTTCTAATGCTGTTTTCAAAATTTTTACCAGGTGGTTTTGCGAAGGAAGTAGTCTCTGCAGACTTAAAACGTTGTCTTGATGCATGCCAGATATATTAGCACATTGTTGATCAGCCTCTAATATTTCATCACCCATGAAATAAACTTGAAGAAATTTTGGATTTTCACCTGGAAGGGGAAGAAGTGATCCAGCTCTACAGTAAATATGACCCTGAACCTTAAAAGTAGGCATGAATTCTTACACTACTGATGACGCGCCAAATAACGTCATTTGAGACCTTGAATTGTATGCCCTTATATTTTTTTGGAAATGTTTGGAATCTGCCGTGTTACTATATAATTAAGATAACAGTGGTTCTGGAGGCTCCTTAAGTGGTGGCAGCTTCACTTTTCCATTAGAGCAACATATTCCTGGTGGTTTCCATTTATATAGTGATTGGAAGAAAGTAATTGGTCACTACTGTATGGAAATGCGAAGATAGTCATCAGACAACACTATTGAATCTAACTGAAGCATCATGCCGCGACAGGCGGAGCTGACAGAGTTCGAAAAAGGTGTATTGGTTTGAATGTCGCTCCAAGGCGCATTCATACAAGAGATTGCCAGCAGACAGCACCACCCGAAATCAACAGTGGCATATGTGCTGAAAAAGTACAGGACCAATGAACACTGTACGAATGCACGAAGGCCTGGTCGTCCACCTGCATTGACCGACAGGGACCGTCTAGTGCTGCAGTGTGAGATATGGAAGAACCGATATTTGACGATGACCACCATCACCGGGGAATTCCAGCAGATATCTGGATGCACGTGTACACCAAGACCCTCAGAAAGGAGGCCCACATGCTGGGCTATCACGGCAGAGCAGCAACCCACAAGCCACTAGTCACGCCTGCGAACAAAACGCACAGTTGGCCAGGGAATGAAAAGATTGGACCGTTGAGGACTGGAAACGTGTTCTCTGGAGTGATGATTACCGCTTCACATTGTTTTGATCGGATGGCAGATTTTGGGTGTGGTATTTACCTGGAGAACGGCTCCTTCTTGAGTGTATCATCCTAACAGTGAAGTTCGGCGTAGGAGGAATAATGGTGTGGGCCTATTTTTCTTGGTATGGCATAGGCCCGGTAGTGAAGGTGGGAGGCACCATGAGGGCTACGGATTACACTACCATCCTGGACAATTCCGTACTCTCAACCCTTTAGCAAGCCTATGGTCTAGAGCCACGCCTGTACCAAAACGACAATGCCAGGCCACATGTTGCAGCTCATACCCGGCAATGTTATGCTGATAATAACGTTAAACACATGCAGTGGCCACCCCAGAGCCCCAACCTGAATTCCATAGAACATCTGTGGGATGAAGTCGAGCATCGGTTGAGGGGTAGCAGCCCACTCCTCAAAACACTTGAACTGTTGACGGCTGTACGGGACATTTAGCGGGATATTCCTGTAGGGGTCGTATATACTCTTGTTGAAATCATGCCCCGGAGAGTAACAGCCGTGATTGCAGCCAGAGGGGGGCCGACAGGATATTAGCTTATCAATAAAAGCAAATAAACGCACTGTGCGAGGTGTCCAATTACTTTCTTCCAATTAGTGTATTTCTTTGCTTTGTCGCGTCATTGCGATTTAAGTTCTATGGTATACAGTATTGAAACTGGCTATTTGATTTGTCTAAGTTAAAGTTAAGAAAAAAAAGAAAATTAATTACTAACTTAGTTTTAATATATAAGAATTTAATTTTTATTTCAATTAAAATTTAATTGAATTAAACAAAGACAAGTTAAATTACTTAAGATGCTTTATTAGCACAAAAAGTTAAACTACTAAACTGCTGTATAGTGGATTTTTGATCCAAACGTCATTTGAATCAGACATGGCGTTGTGTGGGTTTTTTTTATTTAACTGTGACGTTCCGTTATAGGGTAGTCACGTGTGTCTGACGGCAAGATAATAGGAATAAAATTTCGAGGAAATTAAAAATGTTTATTCACTAATTGGCTTCGTTAGTTTAGCGTGGTGTGTTTTATAACGAGTGTTTTGTCGTTGTATGAGTGGTTATTGTTTATTGTGCGATGAAAATACGAATGCGTGTGTCCTTTTATTGTTGAGTGGAGAGTTAAAACGCCGTGAGCGATAGGCAATGATCATCTGTCGTAGCTGGATTGTTGAGAGCGTTTTTCGGCGAAACTATGTGCGTGTTAGCGCGTTTTGTTAAAGAGTTCTTTTTTTTATCTTTTTTTAAATTAATTTTAAGAAAAGCCACAGGATATATAGTTGCGATGGTTTTTTTGTTTCCCGAAAAATGTAATGGAGAAATGTAGCGATCGTGGTTTGGCGTTAATGAAATAGCTGTCGAATATTTGATAAGAAAAACAAGACTTTCGCATTCATGATGTTCGACGTTGTAAAAAAGAAATCTTCCGTAAGTCCGCAGAAGTCTACATGGAGATAAATAGAAAAACAAGTAAAATTGTTCTTGATAGATTAAACTGATTTTCTTGCTCATATGATTAATTTTTTTCTCTTTCATCATGATTATTTATTTGACTGCTCACCATTCGATTGATGGAAGAGATGGACCTGAGTGCGTGACGGGACCTGAACGGAACAGCAAGCGTTGGTTAAGCACGCGCCTAGACATTTGCATGACCCAGAGTGTGTTCGATAAGTAAAAGATCCTCCCGTCTTGATTCTATCGACTATTAACTTGAAAGGATGTCATGGTGTATCAGATTTATGACGACGCTCGCGGACTGTTTTTGTGTTCTATGCTTAATTGTGTAATGTTAATCGACAACTGTTTAAGTTTAATTTCGAAGTTAGCAATTTTAAGCTTATTAAGCACCTTGCCATAGTAACTGTTTATCAGCTGGAATTAGTTGTGAGGATCCTGGTTAGATACGACGTGTAAGCTAGACCTGTGTAATTGGGGCACGCACGAATACGTAACACATTCTTGTTCGAATGTGTTTTCGAAGGCCGCCAGTGGGTAGCTTGGATAAGGTTAAATACACTCGCCAAGAGGGGTCACTGTTCCTCCCCCCTTCAAGGTCAATAAAGGAGGTACATTGCGCATTCTGACGCAAGGGTGAGGAATATTTGATTCGGGAGTGTAAAACTGCCAAACAGCCACCTCTGTCACTGTCAAGCAGTCGTATACCAGCTTCAACTAAAAGAGTCTTGCTGCAGATTCACTTTTACATGGGCAAGTGTGCCAGTTAGATTGATTAAATTATGATGCGGGTATTAGAATTTAGTTATGGTTAGAGATTTAAGCTTGAGATATGGGGGCCCCTTATTGATGTGATAGGATAACAGTAATTAAGATGTATTAGTATGGAATGTTTGTATTTCTAGAGAATAAATAAGTTGTGTGATCATGAATACAGTGATACCAGGTGTTCTTTCTTATTTCGGTCTCGAACCTTAGTTCTCGTTCGCCCCCAAGTGCTGTTCATTGAATATTAGAGTACTATTGATATTATTGTGGGGGCGGGGGAGGCTACACTGGCGCCCGAACAGCGTCCGAAAATCCGCAAAATCCGGATTATAGAAATCACCTTGATATTGCTGCATTTTAACGTGTATTGTTCGTTTTTTTTTTTGTTTTTTGCTTGAGAGCGATGTTTCGAGGTGTATTGGTGAATGTATATGTCGCATGTGAGTATACTTTGGGGTTATGAATAACTGATTGTGAGGGGGGTGTGTATGTCACAAAATGGAGATCCGAGGAGAATTGTATGTGGATCATAGTGGTTGCACGGAACGCTTCCAGCGTCTTGAGATGTTGGTAGAAAAATTAGTGGAACTTGTGTCCAAGGCATTGTGGGAAGGGAACCGGGAGCAACGACCAAATGTTAGCGAGGAGGGGGTGGGACCCAGGTTGGTCTCTCCCAATGGGGGTGAGTCAGACTTGGGCATCTCACTGGAAACGACACGGATCTTGTAATGCTACGTATGACTGGGAAGGGGGCTAACAAGATGCATTGGACAGGGCCTTTCAGGGTACAAGCTACTGATGAGACAGGTTGGGTTAAAATAATGGGTCTCCGTTTCAGTGATGTGAAATGGCTCAGAGCAGGGCAGATATGGAAGCCCTGGCAGAAAGACTGGTTTAAAGGCACAGGCAAAATGCTCAAAAGAGACAGAATTATCGTGCAGTCAAAGGCCGAGGACATCGTTCGAAAGCCAGCGCAATTTTCTGTGAAAGGTCTAGGAGGTGTCTCTGCTGCAAGTGAGGGCTGGCAGGTAATTCAAACTGGAGCAATGCCTCATGAAATGTAACAGGGGATGTATGGGGAAGTTAGCATCCCGGTCTCGTTGCCGTTTCCGGGGCACGCTAATGTAGGCTTGCCAGTGGGTCCTGATATAATGAGTACAGGGTATTCCCTTCAGGAGGCCGCACTGGAGACCTAGCAGCAAAGTCCATCGACGGAGTTAAGACTTCTGGAGGATCCCGAATTTGAGGATCAGGGGATAGCAGCAAGCTCTGGTGAGACCATTGCGATAGAGGAGGAGGTTAATTATGCTAACATAAGTGGTGGTGATATAAGGGATGAAGAGGCGTACATAAGTAGAATGCTCAATGATACGCCTGGACAGCAGGTGGTTAACTCTTGGGAGGGGTTACACCTGAAGGAGGAAACAGAGATTGGGGAGGAAGCTATGACTGTCGGAGATATGGTTCTAGGGTCTACGGAGAGGGCATCCCGTGTGATTAATGAGCAACGTCCTGAGCCAGTGCTAAGGAAATAACTGGGAGGAATTGTAGTCCAAGAAGTACTCCATTGGGAGGTATAAAGAAGCATCACGCGTGAGGAGCGAGTAAGAAAGGTCTACCAGCGGAGTTTAGTTGTACTGTCATGATAATGGAAGACATTAAGGCCTGTGATAATTTGGACAGAAAGAGGAGTAATAAAATCGAAAGGAAGATACCAGTGGTGGGTGATAGCAACAATGTGAGGCAGAAGGGCGAGGACGGACCCGAAACAGTGAGGAAGAGAAAAGCTCGGGGTGGGGTAAAGCATCGCGCTAGAAATAAGAGGGAGGAAGAACGCGAAAATAGGGATATTGATCATAATAAGAAAACGGTGTCCGGTAGGGGAATGAGGGAATTTATGGCAGCGTGCGGGACGGGCCTTTCACCGCGCGAACGGGCGGCAGCGGGAACCTTAGCTCGGGTGCTTGCCTATGGTTAGGAGAAAGTCAATGACTTCTTGCGAAGCGATTTAGACTAAGAAATTGCTGTGAAATGTAGAATCTAGGAGTACTATGTAGGGTGATATATAGTGAAATGTAAGATTTTGTTGTTGAATATTTGATTGTGTTTAAGCAAGTTATGGTGATAAGGGTATGGATGATTGGGAAGAGGTGTGGATATCGAACACCTGAATAGACAAATGCGCAGTCAAGAAATTGTGTTTGATGTATGTTTATGTATGTTTTGTTATAGATTTAAGAATGAGGAGCATTAAAATTTGGACTTGTAGTAAAAGATAATAGTTGGTGTGGGTAAATGGAACGATATAGAGTATAAATAAGGTGGAGATTAGTGTGGAACGAAATGATGTTCGGGAGTGTTAATCGCTTCGCAAGACCGTGTTTTGTTTTCTTAGGGGGTGACACAGGGTGTCAAGGGATGTTTGGGGTTGTATAATTGATGGTGGTTATGTTTTGAGATTTTATGGTAATTTGATCTGGGGAGTTAGGTGAGCCTACGGGGCGTAATTGTATCTGCTGATGATGTGAACAGTAGTATGGTAGCATGTTCAATGATGTATCCATGAGTAGTAGATTGAGTGACGATATTTGATATTATGGAGTGGCTCTGTAATTGGTTTGAAAGCAAAATGGAGTTAGATACTTATTAGCTATATTTTTTTTGGTTTGTTGATGTATTTTACCCGAACATGACCTTTGAGAAGGTATGTTCGAGTCCTGTCGTTGGGCGTATGTGACGTTCTGTTATAGGGTAGTCACGTGTGTCTGATGGCAGGATAATAGGGATAAAATTTCGAGGAAATTAAAAATGTTTATTAACTTATTGGCTTTGTTAGTTTAGCGAGGTGTGTTTTATAACGAGTGTTTTGTCGTTGTAGGAGTGGTTATTTTTTGTTGTGCGATGAAAATACGAATGCGTGTGTCCTTTTATTGTTGAGTGGAGAGTGAAAACGCCGTGAGCAATAGGCAATGGTCATCTGTTGTAGCTGGATTGTTGAGAGCGTTTTTCGGCGTTTTGTTAAAGAGGAGTTCTTTTTTTTTATTTTTTTTACTTAATTTTAAGAAAAGCCACAAGATACACTATATGATCAAAAATATCCGGACACCCTTCACAGATCATCGATTGGCCCAATGTCACATGATAATGACTTGCACGTCATTTAAATAGCTTCCCACACCTTCAGACACAACTCTGCATGGACATTGGCAAGAATGGGTCGTTCGGCAGAGCTCAGTGAGTTCCAACGTGGAACCATCGTTGGATGTCACCTATGCGGGAAGTCCGTGCGTGACATTTCCAGCCTTCTTCAGATACCCAAGTCAACAGTAGGCGATGTCATTATGAAATGGAAGACCCGGGGATCAACAACAGTTCAACAACGAACCGGTAGACCCAAGGAACTAACGGACAGAGACCGTCGAGTGCTTCGTCGTGTCACCCGCAGCAACCGGAAGTCCTCGGCGGAAAAAATTGCCACAGAGTTTCGAAACGCCTCTGCAAATGATGCCAGTACCATGAGAATTCATCGGGAACTGCACACGATGGGATTCCATGGCCGTGCTGCTGCCCACAAGCCCCACATCAGCAGGGTCAACGCCAAGCGACGTCTGGAGTGGTGCAAAGCCCACAGAAACTGGACAATGGACCAATGGAAACGTGTAATGTGGACAGACGAATCTCGCTACACATTCTGGCAATCCGATGGACGAGTTTGGGTTTGGCGCATACCTGGAGAACGCTTCTTACCTGAGTGCACAGAGCCCACAGTCAAGTTCGGAGGAGGAGGAGTCATGGTGTGGGGCTCATTTTCATAGTACGGACTGGGCCAGCCCGTTCCTGTGCAAGGAATCACGAACTCCGACCGTTATCTGAATGTTTTGGACAACTGTGCACTCCCAACGTTGTGGCAATTTTTCGGAAACGGGCCATTTCTCTACCAACACGACAATGCTCCGTGCCACAAAGCGAGGCGTGTACAGCAGTGGTTTGCGGACTCAGGGGTCGAAGAAATGGGTTAGCTGGCACAAAGTCCCGACCTCAATCCTATAGAGAGTCTGTGGGATGAATTGGAAAGACGCTTGCGGGCCAGATCACATCGGCCAACTTCTGTACCTGAACTGATTCTCGCTCTTCGGGAAGAATGGAGGAACATTCCGGAAAGTACCTACCAACATTTGGTGGAAAGTCTTCCCCGAAGGGTGGAAGCTGTGATTCGGGCAAAGGGATGTGCAACGCCCTATTGATTTCCATGAAATCGTGGCTAGATCGCAAACGTGCATGTGTCCGGATATTTGTGATCATATAGTGTATACAGTTGCGATGTTTTTTTTGTTTCCCGAAAAATGTAATGGAGAAATGTAGCGATCGTGGTTTGGCGTTAATGAACTAGTTGTCGAATGTTTGATAAGAAAAACAAGACTTTCGCATTCATGACGTTCGACGTTTTAAAAAAGAAATCTGCCGTAAGTCTGCAGAAGTCTACATGGAGATAAATAGAAAAACAAGTAAAATTGTTCCTGATAGATTAAACTGATTTTCTTGCTCATATGATTAATTTGTTTCTCTTTCATCATGATTATTTACTCGACTGCTCACCATTCGATTGATGGAAGAGATGGACCTGAGTGCGTGACGGGACCTGATAGGAATAGCAAGCGTTGGTTAAATTTGGTGTACGATAATGACAATGGTATTTGGAGCAACGTGTGTGAGCCGTGATGTGTCAACGTAGGTGTCAATTTAAATTGAGATTTCCTGGTGAGTGTTTTGCGATTTTTGCATTAAGGCCAAGAGCACGCGCCTAGACATTTGCATGACCCAGAGTGTGTTCGATAAGTAAAAGATCCTCCCGTCTTGATTCTATCGACTATTAACTTGGAAAGCCGTGTCATGGTGTATCAGCTTTATGAAGACGCTCGCGGACTGTTTTTGTGTTCTATGCTTAATTGTGTAATGTTAATCGACAACTGTTTAAATTTAATTTCGAAGTTAGCAATTTTAAGCTTATTAAGCACCTTGCCATAGTAACTGTTTATCAGCTGGAATTAGTTGTGAGGATCCTGGTTAGATACGACGTGTAAGCTAGACCTGTGTAATTGGGGCGCGCACGAATACGTAACACATTCTTGTTCGAATGTGTTTTCGAAGGCTGCTAGTGGGTAGCTTGGATAAGGTTAACTACACTCGCCAAGAGGGGTCACTGTTCCTCCCCCCTTCAAGGTAAATAAAGGAGGTACATTGCGCATTCTGACGCAAGGGTGAGGAATATTTGATTCGGGAGTGTAAAACTGCCAAACAGCCACCTCTGTCACTGTCAAGCAGTCGTATACCAGCTCCAACTAAAAGAGTCTAGCTGCAGATTCACTTTTACATGGGCAAGTGTGCCAGTTAGATTGATTAAATTATGATGCGAGGATTAGAATTTAGTTATGGTTAGAGATTTAAGCTTGAGATATGGGGGCCCCTTATTGATATGATAGGATAACAGTAATTAAGATGTATTAGTATGGAATGTTTTATTTCTAGAGAATAAATAAATTGTGTGATCATGAATACAGTGATACCAGGTGTTCTTTCTTATTTCGGTCTGGAACCTTAGCTCTCGTTCGCCCCCAAGTGCTGTTCATTGAACATTAGAGTACTATTGATATTATTGTGGGGACGGGGGAGGCTACATAACCATTACCTTAAGTTAAAACTTATCAAATCTCGGCTGTGAGGAATTAAATAAGTGTGGTTGCAAATTTAGAGAAAACAGAGGCAGTGGACAAAGTAGAAATTATAAAAATTTCAATTTTAATATTCACAAAAGATCTCATAAGTATCATTTTCCATCGGAGACATTGTAAAACAAAGAATTGCTCAATAAAATTAAATAATTTTATTGAAAACAAAAGATGAAGAAGTCATAAGTGCTTGAATCAAATTAAGTTATTTCAATAATAAAGAAACTGTCAAATAGACATGAGAACACACAATAATGTATGTGAAGAAAAGACTATAGAATAATATGTGTGGCCAGCACAAAGTGAAAATTGAACATTAAACATTTAATGCAGAACTGAGCTAGGCGGGCTAAAGTGAAGTTATCCAGAAGTTATCAGGAAGTTGATAAAATAAAACAACTTGCAAATTGATTCAATCACCAACAAAAACATTAGAGACTCGTATCCAAAGGATATGAAAAAAAAATTTGACAGTTAAATAAATTTGGAAAGGTTAAATGTCCGGATCACAATTAACTAAGAGTCCCTAACAGCATGATGTGCTTATGACAGTGTAAAGAATTAGCATGGAGAGAAGTGGATTAAAATGACTTCCGGAGAAGAGATTGTCTGAGAAGCCAGAACAACCTGAATCACAGTCTATGGAATAATGTCCATCTAAACAGAAGTGGTGGGTAAGGATGAATATGGAAAGATTGCTTACATATCCTGATACTGTGGAAAGGCTATTTCACAAATACATCTTTGGATGATAATCAGATGGACATCAGGTTATGGAGAAATACACAGAAGTGGCATGTAGATGGAATAGGAAAATCGCTGTTGGAACTGGAGCCGATGTTATGGCTCCAGAGGAGCCTTCTTAGTTCTTAAAGCAGGCAGGGTGCCCAAGCGCGCATGCTGTAGGAATATGGGCAGCCCTCAAGGGCTGCACCTCCTATTCAAATGCCTCAAAAAGAGGCCCGTCCGCCCACTGGTGGGTTATCGATGTCAAGGGGAAAGGTGAAGAGGTACGAGGTGGTATTCGTTTCCCCTTCGATGACCTTACAAAGACGCTGAGATGATGAATAGCGTCTTCGGAACGTAGCTGGGCCAAGCCGATGCCATTCAAGATGAAGGAAGGACCTGAGATGGATGGCGCCCTTCCTCCAGATGGCTGAGGCTTGCTGATGAACACCAGCAGATCGCTGCTGATGGACCAGCCAAAGCCCTCTGTTCGTAAAGGCGATGGAAGTGGCTAGGGCCAGCTTGTACGCAGCACCGGTGGAGCAGTCCATCAGAAATCGCATTGACTGGTAGGTAAAGTCAGTCAGAAGATAGTGACGAGAGAGGCGATCCCAAATGGACTGGGCAAACGGGCACTCGCAGAAAACATGAGGAACTGTCTCAAGCAACCCGCAAAACTGGCCACCAGCAGATCTAACCACTCCCCAGTGATGTAGAGATTGGAGAGAGTAGAACCTGTGGTGCAGCAAGCACCATTGACAGTTGAAGACCGCCTTCTCAAAGGAGAGAGACTTGACGGACTTCAAGATGGCTGACCATGGATATTCAGGGTGCCACAGTATGATGTCAGAAGTCGCACCCCGATCAGACTGCTGGAAGAACCACGAAGGTTTCTCCAGTACTGCGGGTCAAGCTATCGAAGGCCAGACAGGAAAGGTGACAAATGTCACCAGACTAGATGGTAAAAGTCCGGCGAACGTGAAATGATCGTCACTGGCAGCGTGGACAGAAAAGGTAGCCTGTTCACTTTCAAGAAGAAGCGCACATGCAGAAATGAGAAGTGGGCCCAGATGAGGTATCGTCGGATGTTTGGCAAACCCAATCCCCCCCCCCCCCATCGAAGGGGATAAACAGCAGCTCCAAACGGATGGGATGACGGACTGCTGAATAACCCCACACACAGTCAACTATCGCACTACGCACCTTCTTTAAATGAGAAGGAGATGGCAAAGCAAAGAGGCACTTAGACGTCAAGATCGGTATGACGTGCGACTGGACGAATCTCGCCTTGGCAAACATCATGGTGGTGACTCGAAAGTTCTTGCCAAGGCGAGCGATGTATTTATCAATTACCAGCTGACAGTGTCGAGAGTCCATATTAGTTGAAAAGGAGAAAACATATCCCAGCACTGTAATTTGCTCACACTATGTTATTGGGAAGGATCGAAGATAGTCCACTGTCCACTTCCCAATAGCAATGCCTTTAGACTTGACGAGAGTGATGGAACTTCCCGTCGAAGTGCTAAAGAGATCGAAGGAATCTTTATGGATGCCCAGGGAATACGTATCAGATGCAAATAGCACTACATCGTCCGCATAAGCCAGCGTACGGATGTTGATGGAAGCGGCTGGCAAATCATACCCCCGGACATCTGGGTGGCGATTAAGATATTGTAAAAGTGGCTCCAAATAGAATATATGTAACAGGGGAGAGATGGGACACCCCTATCTGACGCGTTTAGACAGTTCGAAAAAAGGCGAATTGGAACCATTAATCGCCATGCATGATGTGGCAGAAGCATACAGTGCTGAGATAATCATAGCAAATTTCCGAAGATGAAGATGGTGAAACACTCGGAAAAGAAACACGTGATTCACCTTTTCCTGGTCAAGACTTAGCAGGGCAAGAGTCTGACGGCGAACACACGCTTCCTCCATAACACACTTGATGGTAATGAGGTTGTCGGACATCCTGCGAGATGGAATTGAGCAGGATTGTCCCGGATCGAAGAACTCGTCGGCGAAGCATTTGAGCCGTTGTTGGAGCACACCAGTGAAGACCTTATAGTCCATGTTGAGTAGAGTAATAGGCCTCCACTGGGTGACAAGTTCAGGATCCGGTACCTTGGGGATCAAGATGATTCTACCCGCGGTAAAGTCCGACGTAATGGAGGAAGAGTCCTTAAGAAGGGAATTGAACACTTGCACCAGGAAAGGCCCAAGAAGTTTCCAAGTCGCACTGAAGAACGAGTACAGGATGCCGTCTAATCCAGGGCTGGACTGATGACGGCCATCCATCGACAAAAACTTCTTGACTTCATCTATGGAAAAGGGACGGGTAATTGACAGGTCAGAGTCAGCAGTGAAAGGTCTAAGTGCTCGATCCACTTCGTCGTGGCGTCGGATGGAAAGACTGGGTGGCCAAAAAATGATGAAAAATGAAAGTGGAAAGCAGACAATATGTCAGAGTCCGCTTCCACTGTCTCATTCCCCACCACCAAATGATGACAACTCTTCTTATTGGCGCGACGCCTCTCCTCTGCGAAAGCAGCAGACGACATATTCCGGACGTCAGACGCCCAGGACAGTTTGGCCCTGAGAGCTGCGCCGGCGGCCCTGCGGATCATTAGAGCGTTGATCTCGCTCTTCACCTGGCGGATGCATCAGCATATGCCCCCTTCGGGATGGAACACCACAGGAGGCGCAGAATTTCTTGCAGCATGAGGAGATGGCGCCGATTGCATCTAGCAGGGTCCAACCCAATCTTTCTGAAAAAACGACGGAGCTTTTATTTAAAGGAAAGCTACGAAGCTAGTGACGGAGGCAGGTTGTGAAGATGTCTTTCCACAAACCGAACGAACATTCCCTTGTATTTATCGTTGTCAAGCAGAGAAACGTTCAGAAACCAATTGTTGGAAGCAGAGCCTGCAGAGGAGGCAGGGAATGGAGGGTTCCAAGACCACTTGATGGCACTGTCGTCAGAAAAGGAGCATGGAATGACCTCCATGGAACCAGGAGCACCGGCGAAAGTGGCGTCTACTAGAAAAAGGTCCAACCATGAAGACACAGAGGGCCCTTAGTGAAAGGTAGACCCACTTTGGTTGGAATTGGAAGAAGACGCCCACAGAACCAAAAGAGCATTCCGCTGGCACAACTGGTAGACACATCCAGACGAAAAGAAGTTGTTCTCATCCGGATGGCAATTGAAGTCCCAGCAACCACTGCAGGCAAGGACGAACACAGGTAAAAGTCAAGGTCTTCAAAGAATGTCCGTTTCTCTGCTGATAAACACGGGGCGTACACATTAAGCAATCGGAATTTGAGACCAGATAGCAGGCAGTTCAAAGAAACTACCCTGCACTCACGGTCAAAGACGCAGTTCGACACCACAATGGAGGGGTTGAAGATGATGGAGGCAACCCCCTGCCCATGTGGCGAAGATGGATATTCACTGCGAAGGCCAGGGAGGTTAGCAAGCTGTTGCGAAGCAGCAAGCTTCACCTCTTGAAGAAGGAGAATATCTGGCCTGAACAGGGCGACGAATGATGACAAAACCTTTTGCTTGAAGGACGAACCAAGGGAACAAACGTTTAGAGAAAAGACCTTCACTGCGAATTTAAGCTGACGGGGGTGACCTGTATCTGAAGGAGTCTTGAGCCTCACGGTCGAGGGAGGAGGCTCAGATGTCTTCCGTCTAGGGGAGCGAGCACGTCCTGAAGAGGAAGAGTGCCTGCGATGATGACGGTCAACGCAGCTGTCTCGTTTAGATGAAGAGGACACAGGATTCCCGTCCCTCTTGCTACGATGTCGTCAGGCCTTTTTCTTGCGAGGGCTGTTAGGCGTCACAAGAAGATCCCACTGAGCAGACGCTGATGGCTTGGAAGTCCCAGCACAGGATGAAATTTTACCAGGCGTAGCCGCACAGACGATTCGAAGAGGCTGCGATGCCGATGAAGGAGCAGGTGGAGGAAGAGCAGGAAACTCCTCCACATCAAACACCGACTCGGAGCACAACAAATCGTCTAAGATGACTTCTGCAGAGTGGCAGTCCGCCACCATCGGGGAAACATCAGGCGAAGGTGGACGAGAAACAGTCTCTTGAACCACACGAGGCCGAGGAGTGGGAGGCGGCATATCCTTCCCAGGAGTCGTAGGAAGAGGCGATGATGGTGGGGCCGTCTTCGAATTCCTTGGTGGAGGAGGCGACGATGGTGGGGTCGCCTTCGACTTCCTTGGGGGAGGACGAGGCGCTGTTGCTCTGCTCGGCTCAGGTGACTTGGCTGGTGAAGTCATCTTTGCTGGTTGCTGGGACGACATTCCTCGAGGCGGTGGCGTTGGGGCTGCTGATAAAGCGTCTGACCTCTCCTGGCACTGGTGGAATTTGTGCACGGTCTTGTGGCAGGTATCACATTTCCGAAAGAGAGGACAGTCTTTCCGAACGTGGGAAGTCTTTTTGCAGTACCAGCACCAATGCCTCTGTCCCTTGTAAGACACGGAGACTTTAACTGCGCACATTACAACGAACCCTGGAATGTCTTTATGAAGCTCCATGTAGACTACGATGTCGCCCGTCATCTGAAGAGGAGAATCCGGGTGCAGGGGGTATGAGAATCTTCGCACCACCCCGTAGTCCGACATGTAGTTACGTAGATGCTTCTCAGCCGTCAATGGCAATGCGCCCCGGATAAGAACTGGAACATATAAATCAGAATGTAGATTCACCAACATTAATTCTTCCGTTCAAGTCGAAATCGTTGTACACGTAGTTCTCTTTCCTTCGAAGTTTCCCTTACTCTTGATATGGAAGCTTGCATACGCCTCTGCTGTAGACGAAGCTCTCTTCCTTCGAACTTTCCCTTGCTCTTGACGTGGAAGCTTGCATATGCTTCTGGTGCAAACGAATCTCCCCGTTGTACAGGTATCTCTGACGCCCGGGTAGTTTTTTGTCTCTTACCTGCAGGGTTACTCTGACCAATGCTCTTTCTTTTCTTTGGTGGCATTACAATAAGTATGAATTAATAAGGTTCCTGAGAACGAATATTAAATAGTAAAACACAGATAAATCATATGCTTTTCTGGGTTGATGATTCGAGTTGATGTATTTTTGGAATTGAACTGTAATAGGATACGCACTGCTCAAACGTGCGACACACACAAACATACACACACACACACACACACACACACACACACACACACACACACACACACACAAACACTCACACACACACACACTGTAACGTGCCTTTTCGTGGCTTGAAAAACGAAGACCGTTTTTTTGCTTATTTTATAGCTCTTTTGGGCCGATCGCAAAGTTTTGTTAACCAATCTAGTAAATCGGCCCTCTGGTATGTCTATTTACGCGACCGTAATCTCTTTCAGCTCCAACCCATGCTCTTATTAGAGGTGTGGTTTTTATCTTTGACAAATAAATCGACGGTCTGTGCTTTTCTGTACCTTTTTTCCTTCTCCTAATTAATGAAGGTTCCAATTTAGCTTCGTATCTTTATGGGAGGTTAATGTGGCCCCCTTCTGTGTAACACGAATGAAAGGGTTCACTCGACACTCTCTAAAGCGTTTAGTAAAGAATCGGTACTGCCTGGACTTCCTATAGAAGGGAGTTTAAAAAAAACACTAAAATATTTAAGTCTGGCCAGACGCAATTTAAACGGGAATATTTGCTTGGAGGCAGTTACCCAAATAGTTAAGACTTATATTGAGGGTGTGAAAATAAATTCCCCTTGAAGTCTTATATACGTTTTTTCTTTTTCCCGAAGCTAGATAATTTGGAAATTTACTTCCGTTTGATAAGGAAATATCCCTGAACACACCAAAAGCCGATAGGTGTTTTTTTTTTTAATGGCCTAGATAAAAGGTTGCAAGATTGAATTTGGGTACCAGGTGAGAAACAATTATGATGGGCTTATTCAGATATAATTCCGAAAAAGATATTTTTTTTTTTTGGTCTTATTTTGTTCACTCGAAATGTGGTTGAAACAATACGTAAATGAATTTTTCTGAAAATAAAGTACCATTTGTTTGATAAGATTTTCTAGATACTAACAATTATCAAGAATGGGTAGTTTTAAATTAACTCATTCTTGGTTAACAATAATTTTCCTCAAATTTTTCTTTGCTCGTGGAGTCAGGCATTTAAAAAAAATTTTTTTGTTTGAACATTGTTTTTAATTTACCGCGTGGCGTTCGTAATGTCGTGCCATCTCGAGCGTTTCATACGCGTGCGTTAAAAAAAATTGTTAACTTTTTGGGTTTTTATTTAGTTTTTTCGTGGCTTTGGCAGTTTTCTAGTTTGGTTCGATGGAGACAACAACAGCGGACAAGCTCGTCCGTATTTATTAGTCTTCTCCTTCTTTGGTTGTAGTAGGAATTGGTCCGAAACATGTATCGGCCATATTCTCGATATATAATGCGTGAGTCGTAGTCGGGATAAGACTTTGTTCTTCAAGTTTAATTAAGGTCTATTGCGACCTCCATGATGCCATGATTATTTCACGTTCGAATTTGCCGTCTCGCTGACTCGTTAAGGAATCAAAAGCCAAGCGATGTCCATTTTATTTGTTAGAGATGTTGGGCGCTAATCAACCATGGTGTTCGCCAACGTCATGTAACTCATTCGAAGATACGACAAGATATTTGCCTTGATGATGCCAGTCCGCCAGAGAAACTTGTTTCGCTTTCGATGAAGAATTTGCGAAAAGGTAAGATTTTTTTTTCCTTTTGGTTTATGAAATTCAAAATTGGACCAACGCAATTTGGATGCTTAATGGAACAACCGTCTGTGAAGTCCTTCGCCATTTTTTTTTTTTACCCTCTGGTTCCCCTGTGACTATCAACGTGAGTCAAACATTTTTTCGTATAAAGTACTTTAAGAAATAATTGGACTGGCCTTTGGACTTAAACATTTATTTTTTTTTAAACAAAAAATAACTTTTGATTTTCGATGCTTTTTGTGCTTTTTGGACTTCCTCTCGTCTCGGCAATTTTTAAGTTTGATGTATTTTCTTTTTAATCTTATGTGCCTTTTTTTTTATTTTCCTTTGATTTTTTTGTTGAAACTGAGAAACTTCCTGTTGTATTTTTATTCTGACTTTTTCTTTAACCCTTACTTCTAGGATTTTAACGGATTTCTTCCTCGTCGCTGCTGAAAAGTTACCTGTGTGTCCTCTGGCGTTGTTTCCCTTCCCTGCGTTCCTTTTTGTTTAGTGTAGTAATGTTTCAGTGTCCCTGTTATCTTTAGTCTTATTTGTGCGTGACGAGGTAAGTATCCTGTAATTTACGGAATTTTAACCAATTTTCCGTTCTTGTTTATTTTATTTTAATTTTTTTTTTAGTTCCAAGCGTTTGTTCGATTTTTTTTTTGGACTATTTACTCGACCATCCAACTTAGTGAAATACTTCGTACTGGACTTTATCCATTGTTCCACTCCTCTTGCGATACTAATTCGGCCATCGTCAGGATCTTTGTAATTTTATCCTCAACAAAAAAAAGGAAACTCGTCTTATGTAACTCAACAGTGTCTTTCTAATTAATTATGTATCCATTGTTTAAATATATTTTTTTCTGACTCAAAAAAAAAAAAGAAAAAAAATAAAAGCAACAAATTCGCTTGGAATTAATTCTCTTCTTTTTTGATTTAGTCACAGACTTCATTTTAGATTAATGAAGATTTAAAAAAAAGAATTAAGAACCTAAATAAGCTAATTTTTTGATCCTTCTTAGCAATAATTAAAGTAATCCTCCACCTTGGTTGTAAGCGCGGTATGTAGTTTTGGGGTTTAGAATACTAGTAAAGGGGTTGGGGTTTCCGTAGCTGTGCGTGTCACTGAATTGGCATGCTACAACACACACACACACATACATACACAAATACACCCATATTATTTCCCAATCGTCTGACCGCTTGTTAGGGAGCTGAAGGAAGACACGTGTATCTCCTTTACCTCATCGAGAGAGACTGCCCATTTCGTCTATTATATCCATTTCCTATTCATTGTTAATAATTCTTGGAAACGAATGCATCTGATATTGTCATTGCATCATCTTTTTATGTTCATTACTATAATTCTTTGAAAAGAACTTTCTATCATTGCATCATCATTTTATAATAATTGTAACAACTACAGTGGAGTAACCAACGGATATATTCAGGAAGGTAAAGCCCTGTGTTGTCCCCCAACAGGCTTACGCCCAAAACGGGGTTAATGAAAAACATTTTAAAGTAAATAAGACAATTAAAAAGCCAACATTAAAAAGAATAAGCAATACAAACAAAGCAATAAAATCAAGAACGAAAAACTTAATATAAGCGACCAAGCAATACAGCTAAAAGACCAAAACAAAGTCTAGGCTCGAACAGGCCAGAGTCAAACAGGAAAAAAAAAACAAAAGCAAAAAAAACTCAACACCCGGGCAGAGGACGTGGACATAAGACCTAAAAAAAAGATTAAGAAAACGAACATATGACAAGAACCAACAGATCAAAAAAAATAATAATAATAATAAGAAGAAGAAAAGTAGCCTACTAATCGCTATTTAATAACATTGGTTCATTTTTTAATAATATTAAATCACTAATAAAATTAAACTCTAATTTAATTTAATAAAATTTTAAATTACTATGATTGAAAAAAAAATTAATCAATTAAAAAAAATAATAGGTTTAAGTCTGCAACGATTATAAAAATGTGATATTTTAAAGCCAACATCTAAAAACTTGTAGTTCGTTCTAAAGATTTTGTATCCAATGAGAGTCCATGCCGTGCTGAGGCTTTAGTGAACCTGAAGCCGATGCTTTCAAGAATTTTAGGCGCATCTACTCTCCCCATTATAATGTGCTTCAAGATTCTATTAAGCGCTTTATCGGCAAGAGCCTCAATGAAAACCTCTATCTGGGAGTAAGTGTTTTTAGTAGAGGCAGTTGTTAAATTATCAAAGGCTAAAGGTTCACCTCGGGAATTACAGAATTGTAAGAAAAACCTGTTTAGTTTTCCTTCAAGTCGTAACGTTAAGTAATTATGCCACAAAAACCAAATTTCTATTCCGTAGAAGATTTTAGGGATAACCAGCATATTAAACAGCGCTTTAAAAGTGTTAAAATCATGAAAAAAAACTTTCAACCTAGATAATAAACCAAGTCTGGAAGATTTGTCAGTCAATAACAAGCGCACATGGTTATTAAACGTTCCAGAACTATCGAATATCAAGCCAAGATCTCTCATAACGCTAACCCGTGTAATACTCTTAGATGCAAGATGATAATTAAAGTATAATGGATTATCCTTTTTCGTACCAGACATAACGGTTGTTTTTGCCACATTAATATTAAGCATATTTCGCCTAAACCACTCATTTAATTTTGCAGTTTGGCTCTGGAGAATCATAGCATCATCATTGGAATCTATTCGACGAAAAAGCTTGAGATCGTCTGCATAGGCTAATATGTCAACCAAAGCAAGATCAATAGACCTATCCAGATCAATTAAATATAAAACAAACAATAATGGACCTAAAGGTGAGCCCTGCGGAATGCCACTACTGGCAGCAACAAATCTAGATTTAATATCTCCAAATTTAACCTGGAAAGATCTTCCAGTAAGTAGGTTCCTACAGAGAATACAACTTTGTGCAGATAATCCAAAGGCACCTAACTTGCAAATCAATCGATCATGATTTACCGAGTCAAAAGCTTTTGCTAGATCCACATAAATTACATCAAGTTGCTTCTGCTTATTCAATGTTTCAGCAATTTTCCCCGACAAATACGAAAGATTCGTAAAGGTAGACCGATGTTCTATAAAACCATGTTGCCAGGAGGAAAATTAGGTTTAAAATAGGAATATAAATCTTTTGCTAATACAGATTCAAAAAGTTTAGCCGGATATGGAAGCAACATGATGGGTCGAAAATCCAAAAGAGATTTAGGCCGCTTCATTTTCGGAATTGGAATGCAAAAAGCCTGTTTCCAAAGTTTAGGATAAACCCCGGTTTTGATTATTAAATTAAAAATATATGACAACGGCTTAGCAAAGCATTCAATACATCCTCGGTAAATATATCCCGGAATACCCGAATGATCAGGACTGCGTGAACAGTCCACCTTACTAGCTTCGCGAATTATATCCTGGGAACTACAAAGCTTCATATTATATTTCCCAAGAATAACACTAGCTATGTTCTCCAACTCTAAGTTGCTATGAGGATCTAAATGACAAACGCCATCATTAGACATATTTCTCATAAAAATATCCGCAAAACTATTCAAATTATTTTCACTATTTAATAAACCTTTGTAAGATCTCTCGCTTTGTGACCGTCCCAATAAACGGTTTACATTTTGCCAAAAGTTCTTCGGATTCTTAATAAGATCGCATTCAAGATCTTGATGAAACTTCCTTCTATCTAATTCTAACTGCTTTTTAAAGCGATTTCTAGCTTCGGAAAAGGATGCATATTCGCTCATATTATTACTAATTTTCCATTTCTTATGTAAATGCTGTTTATGCTTCCATAATACAATTAAATTATGTGAAAACCATTTTGGAAAAGAATGATTTGAGCGCCGAGTAATAACATTCCATTTTGGAACAAATTGTCCTATAATATGATTAATAACTCCATTTAGGGATTCTACTGCTTGCTCAGCCGAATCACACCTGTACACATCATGCCCACTCTCTTTCACAAATGCATTATAAATGCCGAAAAAATTAGCTTTCTTGAAATTAAATAAGTAGCTTATACAATGGCGCTGAACAAGGCCATCATAACAAAGCTGAATTGACAACGGCGGATGAAATATATCAGGTAAAACTAAATGATCGGCACTACGAGTAATTTCTACATTTCTAGAGGAAAAAACTTTATCTAAACAATAACCATACTGATTTGTCACAAAATTATAGTTTGATAAGTCCATATTCGCACACGCCTCTTTCATAATTTGTAGACGAGCAGCATGATAACAAGAAATATTCGAAGACTCACAATAATCAAAGTCTCCAATAATCAAAAAGATTCCATTAATACACTGTGAGTTCAAATTAACCAAATCATCAACAAACTGATCAAATTCATCATTCTTAATATATGGTGGTATGTAGACATTGACTAAAAATATAAAAATTTAATATAATCACGAGGCTTGGAAGCAAGCTTAATCCTGGATACAACACAGTCAATATTCTCTGAAGAATAATTAAATTCGATTTTATTAACACTAAGCGTATGCTTAAACATGGTTAAAACACCCCTACCTCTGCGACCAGATCGCCTATCACACTTATGCAGATAAAATTGATTGGCGTTCAACATTTCCTCAGTAAACGATGCATTCAACCACGTTTCGGTGAGACAAAAAATGTGTACATTCATAACTAAAATATTATTCCAAAAATCCTGTAATTTGGTTCTTAATCCTCTCACATTTTGGTAAAAAATATCAATCATTAATCTCCTCTGGGGGTAACGAATTTAATATCTTCTGTGGCGTAGTCACTTGTGCAGAGACAAAATGTTGAACGTCTGACAGCTTCCCGTAAAACTTAGTAATTAAAGTTCCAACTGGCCAACAATTTGGGGAATAAACCGCTTCGAATAAGTCAGATGGCAACCGTAAATGAAACGAAGCGTAACCATTAAATTTGGTTTTTAGTCGAGTCGGCTTGATTTCCGTGCATTCTTTGATCGCAAGTGTACCAAAATATCCTGTTCAAAAGTATCAGGCGCAAGATGAGAGATAAAAATTTCTTTAATATCAGTAGTACGAGGATAAAGAATCATCTGCCTTTCTCTTTACTGTTTTCAACGAGGATAAAGAATCAGTACCAACCAGAATTTCCTTATTCAGCTTCTATCGGTAGAAAGCTTCTTTTCACCTAAAATTTGACTAGAATTATGTTCATTGTTATAATTCTTGGAAACGAATGTTCTGTCATTGCATCATCATTTTATGTCCATTGTTATCATTCTTTGACATGAACTTTCTATCATTGCATCATTTTGTGCTCATTGTTATTGGTGAATTGCGCATTGATGCGAACACGACAGGCCTATTGTTGCACAAATTTTGACTTGGATTGTTGGTCATGAGTTAGCTGTTGTTGGTCCGAGCGTACTTTGAATTGCGTGTTGAAACCATTGTTGATAACTATTGTTGAAAAAATTTTTCCTTTCATTGTTGGTCATGAGATATACAGGGTGAATACAAAAGTCTGAAACCCCCTTTTATTTTTTGAACCGAAGCAGATATGTCAATTTTGATGAATCCAATGAATAGGAATTTTACGGTTTTTGAGATAAATTTTGAATGTGTCCTAATTTGCATATTTGGGATGATGAAAAGTGCACCATGGGATAGGCCATCCACAACTTCCTATTCATTGGATTCATCAATATTGACGTATCTGCTTCGGTTCAAAAAATAAAAGGGGGGTTCAGACTTTTGTATTCACCCTGTATATTGTTGGACCGTGCAGAGTGTTTGTGAATTGCGTATTGATACCATTGTTGATACCTATTGTTGCACAAACTTTCCCTTGCATTGTTGGTCATGAGATATTTCACATTATTATGCCCTGTCATGACCATGACTATCGATTTTTTATCGATAATTATTATTTTTCTGAAATCTGGGGTAGACATTGACCTTCCTTATAGTTTGAAGGTCAAGTATGCAAAATTTCATCAACATCGTAATAAAACTGTAGATTTGTATTCAATGCCCACAAACAAACCCACAAACCTCCTCTTTTATAATTACACTTGTTAAAAATAAAATTTAATTAAAATTTGCAATATGTTAAAAATAAACACATAGAAACGCTTAGAATTAATACAGTAATAGTTCTTAATCAAAAATCGAAAAAAATTCTTCAAAGGCTCACAATGGCTGGACCTCTCCAAGGATGCCACTGCTAGTCTAAATAATTTCTTACTCACGTAATCATACTTCAGATGTACACTTGATGTTGTTGCAGTTTCCTTTCTTCTCTCGATGTCTTGAAGAAAAACTTGGCCATTCATCACTTTATGTAGTCTAGTGTTCGCCGATTATTCTATTTACTTGCTTCCCATTTGCTCAATACAGCATGGAGCTAAAGAAGTGCTTCCTCTGTCGTCATTCCACTCTTTCTCAATAGTCTGCTAACTCTCCATTATATCCAATTACTGATCATTTTTATAGAATTTCAAGAATTTGTTAAGTACTAAGAGCTCTCTATTCTAAGAAAAGCCTGAATACCAGGAATTTTATGCATTGTTACAAATTGAAACTTATCCATATTGCATCATCATTGATCTGATGTGCTACAAAATAATTTTGGTGATAACGTCGGCAGCGGACAATTTTTTCTTTGGATTAAATTTTGCAACATCTTGAAAATACACACGTGAAAATGCTTTGACCTAATACAGTAAAAATTCTGATGATATTTAAAGATTTTCAAGAAATTGTTAGATACTAGGAACTCTCTTTTCTAAGAAAAGCATGAATAACAGGAATTCTATGGAATGTTACAAATTGAAACTTATCCATATTGCATCATCATTTTCTGTTCATTGTTATTATTCTTGGAAAGATTGATTTAACATTGCATCATAATTTTCCGCTCATTGTTATTGGTGAATTGCGCGTTGATACCATTGTTAAGAATAACACGATGGGCCTATTGTTGTCAAACTTTTCCTTGCATTGTTCGTCATGAGATATATATTGCTGGTCCATGCAGTGTGTTTGTGAATTCCGTGCTGATACCATTGTTTATACCTGGTGTTGTACAAACTTTGCCTTGAATTGTTGGTCATGAGATATTTCTGATTATATGCCTTGCCATAAAAATTAATATCGATTATTTATCGATATTTATTATTTTTCAGAAATCTGAGGTAGACAGTGGCCTTTTTCATGCTTTGAACGTTAAGTATGCGAAATTTTATCAAGATCGGAATAAAACTTTTGAAACTTATCTATATTGCACAAACTTTTCCTTACATTGTTGGTCATGAGATATATATTGTTGGTCCGTGCAGTGTTCATGAATTGCGTGTTGATACTATTGTTAATAAGCATTATTGCACAAACTATGCCTTGAATTGTTGGTCATGAGCTATTTCTCATTAATATGCTTTGCCTTAACATGAATATCGATGTTTATCGATAGTTATTATTTTTTCGAAATCTGAGGTAGACAGTGAACTCCCTCATGCTTCGTAGGTGATGTATGCAAAATTTCATGAAGATTGGAATGAAACTGTATATTTGTGTTAAATACCCACAAACAAACATCCTTAATTACAATTGTAGGTAAGCAGAACAGTCTCAAGAGGTTAAATTAAAACCCCAAATTGATTAAATTATAACTCAATAATAAAATACAGAGCAAAGGGGCATTCTCAGAAAAATCCGAAAAACAGAAATTCTAGGTGATATACCGTACATTATTTAAACTCTTCATGACCTGCTTCGGATAAAAAAGATATCCATCGGGGAACATTACTGGATACTTTATATCGGTGATTACCAAAGATGTCGATAATGAACTCCAGGGGACGATATCGATCAACGGGTGTCGTCAGAAATAATAAATAGAAATGAATAAAGTAATGGGGGTCGGTGGTATGAGCTCATTTTGGAAAAGGGGTGCCTGGCCCAAAATAATTTGGGAACCCCTGCTTTAAATCCAAGTTTTTCTTGCCCTTGAGGGTTCTTATACCCTCTTGCTGTATTAGAAACTCCCGAGATATTTCTTAATAATATGCCACGCCATAACCATGAATATCGATTTTTTATCAATAATTATTATTTTTTCAATATCTGAGGCAGACATTGACCTTTCCCATGCTTTGCAGATCATGTGTGCAAAATTTCATCAAGAGAATAAAACTAGATTTGTATTCAATACCCACAAACAAACCTACAAACATCCTTCGTTATATATAAAGACTAGAAGATGTACCAGGAGTTGCCCGAGATAATTACACTTGTAGGTAAACAGAACAATCTCGAAAAAATTACATTATAACTCCCAGTCGGTTAAATTATAAGTCAATGAATACAACACACAGCAAAATGACTATTAATTCTACGAAAATTACGAAAAACGGGATCTCTAGGTGATATACCGGGACCAGAAACTTTAGATTCAAGTTTTTCTTGCTCTTGACGTAGAAACTATTGCTCTATTCGAAACTCCCGTTGCTCATATATTTCAAATGCCCGTATAGCTTTTTCTGTTTTAGTTGCAGAGTTTCTATGACCAATCTCGTTCTTTCTCTTTCCTGTCCAGACACAAATATTTGCTAGTCATCTGGATGATAGGGAGCTCAATGGGGACACCCATGACTCCTTTGCCTTAGAAAAAGACGCTGCCTTATTAATGTTCTCTCACTGAATCATCATCTTATGCTCATTATTAATAATTCTTGGAAACGAACGTTCAATCATAGCATTATCAGCATCTCAATTTCCAAAATATATACATTCCTACAGAATATAGTCAAAATGTATTTTTTATGAAATGTTTGGATCTCATGTGCTAGTAAACTAGTTACGTGATAACCCCGACGAGGCTCAGACTTTTTTTGGGAATAAATTTTGCAATATCTTAAAAATAAATACATGAAAACGCTTAGAATTAATACATATAAAATTCTTATTGAAAATTCAAAAAATTTTTAAGGGCTCCAACGGATAGACCTCTCCAAAGAGGCTACTGCTAGTGTAAATAATTTCTTACTCACGTAATCTTACTGTAGGTGTACACTAGTTGTTGGACTTTCCACTCTTATATCGAGGTCTTGAAGCAAAACTTTGCCATTCTTCTCTTTCTGTAGTCTAGCAGTCGCCGATTCTTTTATTTACTTCCCTACTATTTCCTCAATACAGGACGGAGCTAAAAGAGTGCTTCCGCTGACGTCTTTCCACTCTTTCTCAATAGTCTGCTAAGTCTCCATTATATCCAATTACTGATCATTTTTGAAGATTTTCAAGCAATTGTTAAGTACTAGGAAATCTACTTTCTAAGAAAAGCCTGAATAACAGGAATTCTATGCGTTGTTACAAATATATTGTTGGTCTATGCAGAGTGGTTGTGAATTGCGTGTTAATACCATTTGCTGATAAGTATTATTGCACAAACCTTGTCTATGCATTGTTGGTCATGAGATATTTCTCATTAATAGGGCTTGCCATAACCATGAATATCGATTTTTTTATCAATAAATATTATTTTTTAAAAATCTCAAGTAGACAGTGACGCTCCTCATGCTTTGAAGGTAAAGTATGCAAAATTTCATCAAGATCGGAATAAAACTTTAGATTTGCATAAGAAACAAACAAACAAACAAACAAACCCACAAACAAACAAACCCACAAACAATCATCTTTCTTTATATATATAGATAGACTAGAAGAGGTACCCGGTGTCTACCGGGATAATTACCCTTGTAGGTTTAGAGAAAAATCCCAATTGGTTAAGTAATATCTCAATCACTGCAACACAGAGTAAAGGGACTATCCATTCTACGAAAAATACGAAAAACATGAATTCTAGGTGATATACCGGGACCAGATGGTTTAGACTCAAGTTTTTTTTGCTCTTAACGTAGAAGCTCTTGCTCTATTCGAAACTCCAGTTGCTCAGATGTTTCAATTGCTTATATACCCATATATCTTCTCTGACCAATACTCGTTCTTTCTCTTTCCTTTCCAGGCACATAAGTTTTTTCCAGTCGTCTGGACGTTTGATAGGGAACCCAAGAGAGACATGCGTGACTCCTTTGCATCATCAATAGACGCTGCCTACTTTTCTGTCATTGCATCATCATTTTATGCTCAATATTAATAATTATTGGAAAGGAAAGTTCAGTCATCGCATTATAAACATATAGTTTTCAAAATATACACATACCCACAGAATATAGTCAAAATGTATTTTTATGAAATGTTTGGATCTGATGTGCTAAGAAATAAGCTAGGTGATAACTATGCGCGTGGCTCGGACTATTTTTATGATTAAATTTTGCAATATTTTAAAAATAACACAGGAAAACACTCCAGTTACTGATCAGTTTTAAAGACTTTCAAGAAACTGTTAAGTACCAAGAACTCTCAATTCTAAAGCATCTGAATAAGAGGAATTCTATGCATTTTTACAAACTAAACCTTTTCTATATTGAAACTACAAACTTTGCCCTTCATTGTTGGTCATGGGATATATATTGGTGGTCCGTGCAGAGTGTTTGTGAATTGCATGTTGATACCATTGTTGATAAGTATTGTTGCACAAACCTTGCCTTGCATTGTTGGTCATGGGATATTTCTCATTATTATGCGTTGCGATAACCATGAATATCGATTATTATTAATAATTATTACTTTTTCGAAATCTGAAGTAGACAGTGATATTCCTCACGCTTTGAAGGTCAAGTATGCAAAACTTCAAGATCAGAATAAATGTCACGTGGTTTTCGCCAGAGTAGAACATCGACGAAAGTGAAAGGAGTGGATGACGTGTCATTATCACGTAAGATAAAGAGAGCCACTCCGAAAGCAACGCGAGAGGAGAACGAGAAAGGTCGCGGGATCGTTTTCGCCCAGGAGTGGAGGATAAGTTGCCCACGAGCGTCAGGCGAACGAGACGAAAGAGACGCGGCAAGGAAAACAAAGAACGTCCCCGCAAGGTGAGCGAGTCGGCGACGGAAGCCGCTCACGGGGGAGTTTTCGTCGACGAGCGTCTGTCAACGGTCGGCCAGGGAGAGAGCGGCTTACGTCATCCTATCGTAAGCGAGTTAGAGAATACCTTCGCCGCTAAACGAGACGACGACGTTTGGGAGAGTCGCCTGAAACGTGCCATTGAGGCGGTAATAAAGGAGCTGTACCCAGAAGCAAGCCCCGACGTCGCCCACGAAAGGAGCGAGGACCAGCCGTCTTATGCGTGTTCGCCGCCGTCAGCGAATGAACCGGTCCCGACGGAAGGAAACGACGCCCGTCTCCTAAATCTTCGTTACCCAAGGTACGAGAGAACTTTCACTTGTTTTGAGTCCCCTAATAGTAGTGTCCCTAGAACAGCCTTTAACATTACGGTGTTCAGCTCTACTGTTACGGAGACTCAACTAAGACTTTTCCGTAGAATCTTTAAAGAAGATGCCGGCGAGTTAAACGTCGGAGCGGCAGTTATAGGCATCTATCCATTTTCACTCGGAGCGTACCTCACGGGTGAGGCCGGCGGTTTCATCACGAGAAGCCGGGCCTCAGAACTATTAAATTAACTTCGAACATTATCTTCGATTCCCTTTTCGTCGTGGGATTCTCTTTTCGACGGAGCTTCGCAGCACGTGCGAACGCAATTTCGTCAGACGACGAGATTCTACGACCACGAGCCTGGAGAGGGGTAGTTGGAAAGTTCAGAAGTGTTATCGCTATATTCTCTACTATTCTCATGCCGATTTGTGCTTTAATAATGTTTATCCTATGTTCTTTCTGAATATTCATTACAGTGCCAGTGGTGTGCCCACGTAGTCAGGTAGTTTTATAGTGAGCTTTCTTCGAGCAACGAAGAAAACGTCACTTGTGATTTATTTTTTTTGCTGCATTGTGCAATAATATTGTGGTGTTACATTCTCTGTTCGCCCATAGTGGTAAAAGTGTGTTACTCTTCGAATAGCATTTATTGCCTACAAAAGTGTTTAAATCCCGAATAGATTTGTGTATGCATAAGTGTATTGCAGTCTTTTAAATCGGCGTATACGTAAGAATATGATGTTAATTGTGGTTTCAGTATTTTTATTAAGTGAACAGCGTTCTTTAATGGTGTTGTGTGTCATACCGTTATTCTGATTTGCTACATAATTTATGTATGAGCATACCGAGGAGCGTATTTGTGTTAGTCTTCCTAATCCACACGTCGTGTAAATCCAAGTAGTGTTTCGACGAGCAGCTCACGTGAATCTGGTCATCACTTCCTTACGTCACAATCCTTCCAACATCCATATCTTGCAATAGTTCGCCCGGACGTCTCGGCGAGTTAACTACTGCCTCGTCATTCGTCGGGTATTCATCGCATCATCGTTTCCAGAGCCCTATTACTTGGATCTCATCTTTCCGCTTCCTCGAGCTACATTTGTCTACTGTCGTCTCGGCGAGATAACCGCAGCCTCGTCATTCAGCAGTACCTCATCTCTGCCACCATTTGCCATTTGGAAGTCATCACTTCAATTATGTATTCCTGGACTTGACATTTTAAATCCGTTTCAACAGAAGTCACGTGTCAACTTTTTCACGTTACCGAACCTCGACCAAAGTCTTTTCCGTTTGTGAGCGCATTTATACTCAGGGGCGCTATCAAATTCTTTCCTTGGAGAAAAGGAGAACTTTTGAACTTTCAAACATTTCGTTTTTCATTATTCTTCCACTGCAGAACAGTTATCATTATTTACGTTTATGTTTCAACAACATTGAGTGGCAGCGCCACCTATTATCATTTAAGTTTAAAGACAGTTTCAATAAAGCATTTATTAAAACTAATAAACTTTTCTCGTTCCTATCTCTTGTTGAATTAAACTCTGCAAAATCCACGTGACAATAAAACTGTAGATTTGCATAAGAAACAAACAAACAAGCCCACAAACAAACATCCTTTTTTATATATTTAGAAAGATATAGATAAATTGACTAGCAGAGGTACCCGGCGTTGCCCGTGATAATTATACTTGTAGGTAAACAGAACAATCTCAAAAATTAGATTATAACTCCCAATTGTTTGAATAATAATTCAATCAATACAAAACAGAACAATAAGACAATCCAGTCTACGAAAAATACGAAAAACAGGAATTCTAGATGATATACCGGGAGTGTATCTAAACTCTTCTTGACTTGCCTCACAACTGTGGAGCATCACCAGACATTTCAGACTCAATTTTTTCTTTGCCCTTGACGTCGAAGCTCTTATACTCTCTTGCTCTATTCGATTCTCCCTTTTTTCAGATGTTTCAAATGCCCGTATAGCTTTTTTCTGTTTTAGTTGCAGAATTTCGCTGACTAATACTAGTTCTTTCTCTTTCCTTTCCAGACATATAAATTTTTCCCAGTCATTTGGAGTATTGTTAGGGAGCTCAAGAGAGACACGTGTGACTCCTTTGCCTGATCAATAGACGCTGCCTTATTAATGTTTTGTCACTGCATAGTCATTTTATGCTCATTATTAATAATTCTTAAAAACGAACGTTAAATCATCGCATTATTAGCATCTCAGTTACCAAAATATACACATTCCCAAAGAATATAGTCAAAATGTGTTTTTATGAAATGTTTGGATCTGATGTGCTACCAAATAAGCTAGGTGATAACCTCGGCGTGGCTTGGACTTTTTTTTTTGGAATAAATTTTGCAATATCTAAAAAAAAACACATGAAAACGATTAGAATTTATATAGGAAGAATTCTTAATGAAAATTCAAAAAAATTTTAAAGGCTCACAATGGATGGACCTGTCCAGTTATACCACTGCTAGTCTAAATAATTTCTTACTCACGTAATCTTACTTTAGATCTACACTTGATGTTGTTGCCGTTCCCCCTCTTCTCTCGATGTCTTGAAGCAAAACTTGGCCATTCTTCAGTTTGCATAGTCTATCAGTCGCCGATTTTTCTATTTACTTCCTTACCATTTGCTCAATACAGCACGGGGCTAAATGAGTGCTTCCTCCGTCGTCTTTCCACTCTTTCTCAATAGTTTGCTAACTCTCCATTATCTCCAGTTACTGATCGTTTTTAAAGATTTTCAAGAAATTGTTAAGTAATAAGAAATGTCTTTTTTAAGAAAAGCCTGAATAACAGGAATTCTATGCATTGTTTGTTGGTCATGAGATATATATTGTTGGTCCGTGCAGTGTGTTTGTGAATTGCGTGTTGATACCATTGTTGATAGCATGATTTTTGGAAGAAAGATGTCCATTAAAATTTACATACAATAACATGATCAACAACCAAATCGCTTTTTTAGATTGAAATATTATAAGAAATGAAAATAGCCAAAAATTTGAAATATTATAAGAAATGAAACTTTTCCGTCAGAACGTTTTTGCACACTGCATCATCGACTAATACGTTCCGGCATAGAAAGTCACCGCATTCGCGAAGCAACAATATGAAATGAAATATATAATAATAAACAATTTAACTATTGTTGCACATATTTTGCCTTGCATTGTTTGTCATGAGATATTTCTCATTAATATGCCTTGCCTTAACCATGAATATCTATTTTTTATCAATAATTGTTATTTTTTCTAAATCTGAGGTAGACAGTGACTTTCCTCTTGCTTTGAAGCTCAAGTATGCAAAATTTCATCCAGATCGGAATAAAACTGTAGATTTAATTAAATACCCAAAACAAACATCCTTCTTTATATATATAAAATATAAGCAAAACATCAATCTTGCATTTGGTCAATAATTAAATCATTGAGACAGTGCTGCCGGGGTTATGCGTGAATCTTCTCAGAAATAAAACTGGGTTACAGGGGGAATTATCCTGCGATCGGTTTTTTCTTCTTAAATCAACAACTCTAGTTCCACCATCAGAAGCTTCACCGAGGGTAAGGTAAAAAAAAAGGAAAAAAATTAGTTTTCTGAATCAACTAAACAGATCTCTCCACTTTGTGCTCCCCAAAAGAAATTTCTGGTAAGTTACTACGCTTTCAATTGTCTAGCTTTGTGAACCATTTCTTCTTCTTCTCATTCTAATAAATGCATCGATTCCAGTTCGTCTCTACAAAAAACTGTAGAGACGCTGCAGTGGATTAACTCTGAAAAGGAAGAAAACAAAGAAAAAACAGAGAAACTAAATCAATACGAGCGTGCTCAATAAAATCATGGTACGTAAACAACATAAAACCACATAATATTCAGTCACAGCAAAATTCTACACTGCAAAAATGAATATTAGACCAAGCATTCTCGGGTCTGGCTTGTGTTCTATATCCACTAAAAAGCAAGTCTAAAAGGTGAAACGATTCTCTAACAAAACTTAAGCGGTATATAGAGTGCTCGAGTCTTAAGATTTCTAACGTAAGGCCTTACGGTAAAGTATTCTCGTTACTATTCCTGTCAGCGGCGTAATTCTCGATATCTTTTCAGTTTGCATCAAATAATCCTCGGCGCATCAAATTGGCATTTTGTTTTACAGGTTGTTCCATCCAACTTCTCCACTGGCTCTCCACGGTACAGGTTCTTCATTGGGGTTTTCTTGGCTCGGAGTCATCGTTGACGTTCATGTTCAAGGTTTTTGGTGCCTAGTATTCACATGACTGGACGCAAAAGCAGAAAGCGTCACGTAGACCTTTTCGAGGGGAGGCCTACAGTAACCCCCGACAGTTTTACTTTTCCTTAATTTTTAGAGTCGATAACTCTGATCCCATGTAAGTCCTTGGAGGATACTATGGCTCTGGCTAGGAGAAAGTTCCGACCAGTGAGAGTATGAAGATCAGACTCCAATGGCTCTGGCTTGTAGAGATGTCCAACGTTGCTAATTCCAAGACCAGACTCCATGTCTCTGGCAAATGAGTGAGGTCCTACTGCGGCGGGATCGAACACCAGACTGCTTTATCCTTTCAATTTTCTCAACCACCAAACCTTCCTATCATTGTTACAAGGGGAAAACGTTCTCGTATTGTGCTCCGAGCTCATGAGGCATGCATAATCAACGTTTACAATTAAAAAAATTATTTGAGTATTATTGGACGACTCGATGTTTCGGCGACAATGTAATAGCATGCTGCACGAGAAAATATTGCATACTGAGATTCAAAAAAGGCTTAGGGAGCTAAAAAAAAATAAATATAAAAATAAACATAACATTCTTAACAAAAACAAAATGTTCAGAAGAATTAAAAATTCACAATAATTTATGTGTTACACAGCGGGAAACCATATCATTTTTCCTTAAATCTATAAATTGCCTAAGCTATATTAAATATCTGTCTATTTCTCGAACTTTCTGAAAAAAACTCTCCCCATGTTTGAAATCAAACCTTAACCCATAATGACCCTTGGGAAATAAATAATTCTAGCTCTCTCTGAACACCCTAAAAAATTTTAAAAATAACGCAGAAAAATACAAGACAATCTCAGAAAAGATTAAATAAACTAACACAACAAAAACGTACGTTGAAGTATGTATTATAACGATTATTAAAAATGAACGTAAATCTGGACGCTCCGCAACTTCAGTGTAGTGTTGGAACAGAGGTTATTTTCTTAGAGTGACAGTGGGTATTTAAAAGAAGAATAAAAGAAACCATTAGCAAGAAAACGGCACGGAAACATTACGTAATAGTTTATTCACGTTAGCTTTTCTTTCATTGAAGATTATGTCCGAATCTTGCTCTCATGTTCGACGGGTTTACCAATTAGGGTCGTCGCACAAACTAAGAGAAATAAATACAAAGAATATGCGCTAGGATAAAAAGCCAGACAAACTACCGTAAATCTGACACAAAATAACCAAGGCTTTATTATCTTGAAAGAGATCTCAACTGGGTAAACTTCAGATACATTTTATGTTCCGTTAGTCATCTCTCATTACGTTTTATCGCCTTCGGGTGTTCAGAAAGATAAAAAAATTAAATAATTAATTAAACTCAGAATCTTGCAATAACATCAAGTTGTAAAACGCCACGTTACAGCTAGAGTGTTCTTTTACCTTAAAAGAAAAGGTAGAATTCTAAGAGTTTAGTAAGTATTGTTTACTGTCCCTTCAGTATTCTGTTAATATAAGTTCAACTTCATTCTTTATTATCGTATATTTTCTGTATTCACAGGAGTCCTTCTTCTACTAAAAGTGACTTCTTCACTGGGTTCTTCATCATATTTTTTATGTCAATTGGTTAAGCCTTTTTCGAGATATTTCTAAAAATTAAAAAAATCGCTGTAGCATTCAAACCAGCGAACCAAACTCAATAATCTTGACATGTACTTATTCCTCTCATTCAGATGAATTTTTTTTGTAAATGACTTCTTTGACTCTGATGGACTGTTTTGAAGTAATTAACCGTCTTATGCCATGCCACTGTTTGAAGAAAAAAATGATATCTGTGATAACTCGGGAAACTTTTTTTTGTAAATTATAAATGATCCTTTTGGACCGAAAATTTTTGTAATAAATCGGAGATGTTTGTTGGTACATAGAATTGATTTCATTTTCATATTATATATTTCAATTTTTTTGAAAAATTAATAGAAATCCTTAGATAATGTCACAGAAATAAAATACGCAATTTCAAAATTTATACAAGAAAGTTCACGAAAAATGAAAATAGTTTATATTTTAGGTGGTTTTATTCAGGACAGACGGGTGAAGAAATTTTTAAAATACGTTTGTTAGTTCCTTTTCTATGAATTTTCATTTGAGGTTGATGACGTAATGCAATGGCGCAGCCAAAAGTGACGTAGCGACGGGGGGGAGGACGATTGCGAGGGCTCGGTTTTTTATCGAAATACTATAATATTTTCTAATTCCTTTTAAAAATAATTAAGACATCGAAAGCAGGAGTATCTTCTGCTGTTGTTTGAATTGGTTTTTCCCGTTTTGGACTGCGATATTGTGTAATGGAGGTATCAGTGCGTGGGAAATATGAAAAAATTCTCCTTTTATGCTCCAGTGCTCTGAGTAAGTCTAAATAACATTTTTTTATTACAATCTGATAAATATTTCTGCCTATGTCTAGAAAATAAATGTAAGGGTTGAAATATATAAGCATATCTCAGATATGTAACTGCATAAGATAATTATATATAAAATCAGATATACATCGCTATTTTGTCGAGTTGCAATGCTCTTCATTATGAGAGCAGCACGTTATGAATATTATTTTTATTAAACTTCTAATGTTTGCATGCGCCTAATATTAAACAGATAATTTATAGGAAGGTTTCTAGATTATATAAAAAATTGGTGATATAAGTGTCAAAAGTTTTAACGTTATTGAGTTTTAAATTTCGAGCTGTGTGCATTTCACGATAATTTTGATACAGCCATTTATGGAAGCAATAGGTTGAGCACCGTTAACTATCCCCTTCCCCCAGATCCCCCAACCCCGTCAATTTTTTTAAGAAATTCACACTTAGAGGGGTTCTTAAACTATGCATTGGGCATTTTTGATGGAAATAGGCTAAGCCTTTTTAGAGAAATTTTTTTTTGAAAAAATGAAGAAATGCAAGAAGTAAGTACATGTATATCAAAGCTCCAAACACGATATAGGGTGTATCTGAATGGCCTGTACAAACTTGGAGGGAAAGTAGTAAGAGTGATTCTAAGCATAAAACTTCATATGACTATTAGTCCGAATTTGAACGATAACTGAGATATGAACCGAAATAAAAATTCCGCCACCAAGATCAACAAGTTAATAACTCAGGTTTTTTAGACTCTAAATTAATGAAATATGGAGGAATAACACGTTACATATAACTGTGTATAAAGTTTCGGAGTTATGCAGTCAAAATGGTAACAAGACCTGGTAACTCACAAGTGAACACGTGTTTTAATATTGAATCAGTAACTCGGACACTTCATGTTGGAATTTGATCAGTTATTAATGGTATGCACAGTTTTATGTACCTGTTATTCCTTCAAATGTCATTAATCTAGGTTTTACAGAACCTGAGTTATTAACTTGTTGATCATGATGGCGGCATTTTTATTTCTGTTCATATCTCAATTATCGTTCAAATTCGGACACATGTTCATATAAACTTTTATGCTTAGAATCACCCATACTACTTCCACTTCAAGTTTGTACAGACCGTTCATATGCAGACCGTTCATATGACCGTTCATAAACGGCATGAAGAGGTTCCTCTCATTAGAAAATACAATTTTCCT
>JAHWFO010070823.1:1505002-1621927 GCA_023313115.1 Rhysida immarginata | reverse complement strand
GGCATGTTGAAAAAGTGCATTATACCTCACCTCAGAAATTTATAACAGACGGATAGGTGCCTCAATATTAGATGTAGCCAACACCTTGCAATTTTCCCGCACAATCGTTGCAAGGGTCTATCGAGAGTACACCCAACATTCATACCAGAGATGTTTGCCGGGTCACCCGGCTTGCAATTGCTGTTCGAAGGGCGACAGCGGGCCAAATCACCATGTGGTACAACCACGGACGTCCCACAACTGGGTCTGTGACGACAATTCGGCGAACCTTGACAGCTGCAGGCTTTGGAAGCAAGAGGCCACGACAGGTGCCACTCTTCATAGCTGCACATCGTCGGCAATGCCAAGCCTGGGCCATCCAACATCGGCATTGGACTGCTGAGGACTGGCGAAGGGTTGTCTGGTCCGATGAGCACGGTTTCAGCTGTATCGTTCTGATGGTCTTGTCCGTATCTGATGCAGGCCACACGAAGCCATGGACCCCGCTTGTCAGGTGGGGACCATTCAGGCAGGTGAAGGCTCCATACTGGTCTGTGGTGTTTTCTCTTGGCATGAAATGTGTCCATTGGTGCATCTAACATCCACATGCTACAGACTTCACGGCAATGATTTGGCCTCGAGCGTTCTCCAGATTGCAATCCCATTGAACATTTGTGGGACGTCATCGAACGATTTGTTAGGTCGTCACCAACATAACTGGTAAATGCAGCATCGTTATGGAGTGCAGTGGGAGGCGCTATGGCTTGCAGTGCCTGTGGATGTTTTCGGGGTCTCTTCCACAACAGGTCGCCACCGTTATCCGGGTCAGAGGAGGCCCAACACATCATTAGTCAGGTGTGCCATGATTTTCGGTGAGTGAGTGTATTATGTATCATATATTATATGGCGAAAATGGATTCGGCATACCCATTAAAGATGTTAGCCGAATTGTTCTCATTATTCTGTTGAGCTTAAGATGACTGGTTTGTTTACAATATCATACTATCGTAAGCAAAAGAGTTGTATTTGTTGTATTACAAAGCTATTTTGAATGGAAATCTAGTTATATAAAGGCAAAATTACAATGTTTCATTTCATTCCTCTTTCATTTTCTTATACCGTGAATTCAAAATATTATACAAATATTATACAAATATCACTTAATTTATAATAGTTGCTTATCAGATATATTAATTTAGGGACTGAATTTAAATTTTGGAAAAAAAAAACAGTCTGATACCCTGAATCCAAATTTACCTAGTTCGCTAGCCAATTAAATAGCCAGGGGCCAAAAAGTTAAGTCGTGAAAATTTAGATCATTCTGGTTAAATGACTTCTGTTTACGAAGGTTTGCGCATATTAGGTGAATATGCACAGATCGAATTCGAATATAGACCGGAATATAAAAAGCACAAAATAAAAAATTACTCGTTTAAGTAAAGCATAATTTTTTCTCATAAGCTGAACATAAAAAAAAATGACAATTTTGACTCTTTAAATCGGTCTGGCACCGTGATTCCGGCTGCTTCGAAATGCCATATCGAACCATTCGTGAACGGCAGGAAGTTAGGTAAAATTTGGTTCAAAAAGTAAAATTAGATCATTCCGGTTAAATAGATGTCCATTTTTGCCAAACTTTGGATTGGTCTGGCAGCCATTTTCCGGCCGATTTCAAATGCCAGACCAATGAAATTTTAATTAGGGGGGAGTAATCTAAGTAAAAAACCATGAACCAAAAATAGATGGTTCCGGTTAAATTCAGGTCAATTTTTCCGGATTTTGAAGGGCCGCCATTTTTAAGTCCGGCCGCTTTGGACTGCCAGCCCGACAGATTCTCATTTCCTACGGGCAAAACTGTGAAATGAAATAGTTAACTGAATTAGATCTATCCGGTAAAATCTAACGGGGCTGGCTATTGGTCTATTAGGATTTCGGGGAAGCGGAGCTCCAAAAATCAAAGAAAAGGCGCAAAAATGTAGTAGGGCGCGTCGACCAATGAATAGTTGGTTTTGTGAAACTTTTTTTTTCCGCCTGTCTTTGGAGAAGTGAAGACGATGTTTTTTATCGTGTGGAGCAGAACGATTTCTGGCCGCAATGATTTTAAAAATATAGATACTTTTACCCGCTAAATGAAAAGTATCTATACATAGTTAAAAAGAAAATCTATGTTATGAATTTTGTTAAATGATTGAAAGAAAGTAAGAAATTAATAAATATGAAATATGAAGCTTACTTGATGCAAATTGGTAATGTAGCGTCCATGGATAGAAATCGGAATTGGAAGTCAAGTTAGATACTGTCCTTCCCTCTCATGATCAGCTGCTCTGGGTGCAACGTAGTTATGAATCTGCTGATTAAAAGTTGTTGGAATGTACTTACGCTATTAGGTTTTTGTTCTTACCCTTTGATTTAGGCTTCTCTTCGACAGTTCTGCCAGCCGTTAGTAGAATTCATATAAGATCTTTGGCGATGTTGAATCTATGTGAGAAGCATTTTACCCGTTTATGTGTGATGATTGTGTTGGCCCAGGCTGAGAACGTCATAAGGTCGCAGTCAGAAAGGGTAACCCGTACTAACATTACCCTTCTCCTCGACCCCTCCTGCTCCCCCTCCTCCTCCTGTTGATCCTTCGATCGCGTAAACTGTACTGTGGTTCGTCTTCGCGCCCCTAGTGTCCTAATTGTCTACAGAGCGCGTGGAACACGTCTTATTGGCGTCACCTTCCCTCAAGATTTTTGAGGAACTTTCTGATGAACTGTCCCCTTTTGGAGAGTGCTTCTCTTCAATTTTGACGTTAATATAATTACCTTGCTAATATTAAAGAATTCAGGTACAACAAGATTAAAATTCGTATTCGTAACTTGGCAATTCCCATAAGCGTTGAAATTTAATTTAATCTGTTTAATTTATTTTAATAGTTCCCCATCTAATCACAACAGTAATATGAAGATGATAGTTTACACTTGCTAGATATATTTTCCGCGTTTGTTACCTTAAACTCCTACTAGTAGAATATACCATCAACATGATTGCATGAACTTGATCAGCAAAGATACTTAGGTATGTTCTGATATTCGGACATTTTTCTGCACAAAAAGGACCCATATTATGCCAGGATAATATGCCCCAAACCATGACTGCCCCCACGAGCTTTAACGATTATACTCATGCATGTGCGGTCCATGCTTTCATGCAGTTTTCGTCAAATTCTCATTCTGTTATCTGCACGATGCAATGGAAAACGTGGTCCATCAGACCACATGACTTTATTCCGATGCTCAATTGTCCAATCCTTGTGTTCCTATGCGAATTGGAGACGTTTTATCTTGTTAACTGCAGATAGCAAAGGTGTTCGAACTGGCCTTCGGCGCCCATATTCCATACTATGCATTGTATGGCGAACAGTGGTTCAGAGATCATTTGAGAGGATCCCTGATAAAGATCTGCAGTAATTTGATGCACTGTTTCCCTTTTGTTGTCTTTTACCAGTCTTGCCACTTTCCTTTCTGCCCGAACATTGATGGCCACAACTTGCACGTTCAGACCCAGTTTTCCGGCAGACAGTCCAGTCTATAACAATTTAATAGGACTTGCTCTTGAACATTTGACGAATGCAGCCGTTTTGCTGATATTAGCTGCATGGCTCCGAGCTCCAACAATCATCAAATGCTGCTAAATTGCGTCGATTACCTATAATCTTCTGAAACAAATCATTTCCAATGTCGTGGTAAACAATCTGCTTGCCTATTTACACTAGTCCAGCTCTTTAGCAACTTCAGCGCGAAATCATAGTTCATTTGCCTACAAGCATCAGGTGGTCATAATAATCTGGCCACTCCACCATTGTACAATGCTTTAACAATACAAATATCATTTATATCAGCTTTGAACAGTCGTTTATAGTTAGACCAGTCTATCAGTATAAGTTCACATTCGTTAACCTTCCGGTACTAACATGAATTTTAGAAACAACATTACTAATATCGGTCTCTCAGAACGATATACGAGAGACCGAGAGACCGGTCTCGTATTTACATCGTATTTATTTATATTTTTGCACATATTAATATCAGTTGAAAGATTATATATGTTGTTTTGCACAACTGGCTGTGAAACATTAAAAAATGAATCAAAATCGAGGAATAATTAGAAATTCTAAATTATATACAAATATTGAAACTATATTACAAATCTGTTAGATATAAGTAGTTAGATAATAAAAAAAAAATAAGAAACGAGTTATTTCAATCTATAAGCGTAATTTGTAGCAACAGAGCAAATAAAATCATTTTGTTTCAAAAGTCACATTGTTTATAAATAACTATAGCATATAATAATAAAACAAATTAAAAATAAATTGGTATGGCGGAATGGTACATTCGCACAAGCCTACCACGAGATAATGATACGGAATCCTAAAGAATTACGGGGCTGTGTTGGGAGTATGTTAGAAATGGCATCAGACAAGAACCAATATTTCACGAAAACATCAAATTTATAGTACTGCCCCCCAATGTAATATGTGATTCGATGGGTTTGAAATCTAAATTAAAATGTTTCTTCATAAAGCTAAAAGCGTATAAATTTAATGTAGCATCTACATTGATAATACTAACTGTCATAATTGCAATATTAGTATCCACCTCCATGTTGTCACTGACTGGTCTAGTTGTTGGTGAATATTTCACTACCATACTGAACAACGATATTTCCGATATCGACACTTTAAGATGAATATACACTGAGTGGCCAGATTATTATGACCACCCCATCAGTATTTCGTTGGGCCACCTTCTGCCTTCAATACAGCGGCGATTCGCATTTACACCACGAGATGTTGAAAGGTGAAGCGAGGAATTTGACAACATGAATACTGTTGTCTTTTGCTTTCTGGCCATAATCCGCTTCAAAACCCCTTCAGTCTCGATCAGTGAACTTCGACTTTCGGGCAATGTTGTGCTTCGCAGATGATGTTTTTCCCTGTTTCTTATAGCTGTCATAACAGCCTTTGCCTGATGAATAAGACACTCCTGTTGTGTGAAATTTATTGTTTTGGGACCACCTGTCTGATGGCGCTTTCAATTTTCTCCCACAAATGCTCAATTGGATTGAGATTTGGTCATTATGGGGGCCACCAAAGCCAGGATCGTTCTCGTTCGTGGCGATTGCAACAATCTCACCTTACTATCATTTTCAATTGTCGAATCAATATAGGGGTTAAAGCATAGATTCAGTAGCAAAAAACTTTTTTCAGAAAACAACGCACAGGAATTGTTTGTTCTTGAAAAAACTATTCCTGCAAAATACAAGTAGCGTGGCATGCCGCATTGTCACATTGGAAGAAGCCATTTCCATTACGATACACCATCAACATGAATGCATGAATTTGATCAGCGACGATACTTAGATATGTTCTGATATTCAGACGTTTTTTTACACAAATAAAGGACCCATATTATGCCAGGAAAATATGCCCCAAACCATGACTGCCCCCACGATCTTGAACGATTGTACTCATGCATGTGCGGTCCAAGCTTTCATGCAGTTTCCGTCAAATTCTCATTCTGTTATCTGCATGATGCAACTGAAAACGTGGTTCATCACACCACATGACTTTATTCCGATACTCAACTGTCCAATCCTTGTGTTTCTGTGCGAATTGGAGACGTTTTATCTTGTTAACTGCAGATAGCGAAGGTGTTCAAACAGGCCTTCGGCTCCTATATACCATACTATGCCGTGTATGGCGTACAGTATGTTTAGAGATCATTTGAGAATATCACCGATAATGATCTGCGGTAATTTGATGCGCTGTTGCCCTTCTGTTGTCTTGTTTACCTATAATCTTCTGAAACAAATCACTTCCAATGTCGTGGTAAACAACCTGCTTGCCTATTTACACTAGTCCGGCTCTTTAGCAATTTCAGCGCGAAATCATAGCTAATTTGCCTACAGACATCAGGATGGTCATAATAATCTGGCCACACAGAGTAAACACTTCTTAGTATAGATCTCACTACACAATAGTACAAATCTTTAATAATACAAATATCATTGAGATCAGCGTCGATCAGTCGTCTATAGTTAGACCAGTCTGTCACTATTGGTTCGAATTCGTTACATTTCAAGAAATTGCAAAAACGCCTGCTCTTCTATAACTTATAATATCATATTTTTGAATAGTTTTATATTTGTGTTACACAGCATGAAATCTTTCACACACGGCGAATGAAATTGATGAAGCTAAGATATCACATTTCTGTTACCTGGGCGCTTCAAGTCCTTCTCAAAACAAAATCTATCACGAACATTAGGCTACATGAATATCCAAATTCATTGTTTATGAATATAGAAGGAAATATGGATTCCGTGTCCCAAAATATCTCATATTCAGGGAGAGGCATTTATCTTGAGACAACTGAATATCTCGGAAACTAAACATTGTTCGAAAAAATGTCCAAAATCAAAAGTGAAAAAATTACCCCCTCTCTTTGTGAGAGGGGCTGGGGGGAGGAGGTAACTTTCAAATCTTAAATAGAAACCCCTATTTTTAATGGTATAATCAGATTGTACACAATATTCAAGAAATGTTTTATTCTAGGTGATTTTTCAATTGATCCAACCGTTTAGGAGATAGAGGCCCTGAAATATTGAACTTTTAAAGTTTGAACCCAGCTTTATCAATGAAGACAAAGAGATAGAGAGTGGGTCTTACAGACATTTTTATTTTTTTTTAATTTTTTTTTTATTTTTTAGAAATTCAGACAGTAGGGTTCTTAAACTATACAGGGTGTAACTAAAGATGTGTTACAAACTTTGGGGAATGATAGAACTGGTCAAAATAAGCATTTTTTGTTCTATGAACATTGGTCCACAACTGCATCGTTTAAGAGTTATAGCCACTGTTCAAAATGACGTCTTCAGCATCAATGCAGGCTTATGACACACCCCTTTCTGAATTATGGTATGGTCATGTAAATTTTTAAAGTAACATGACCACACCATCACATTACCATGCAAGCAGATCCTGCACACTAAAAAATCTAACGTGTGCAAGCATCTGGAGCTGCTGACTTTGCACCACGTATGGCATTCTGCAGATGGTTTCTTGCACGTTGTAGAGAGGAACCAGCATTCCCACAGCAGGTGCTGTTCACTGATGAAGCAACCTTCACCAGGGAAGGCATTTTCAACCACCAGGATATCCATGTTTGGGACCGTATCAACCCACATGCCATTTCGACAAGGCGCTTCCAGCAACGATTTTCTGTCAACGTGTGGGCTGGTATTGTTGGCAATCGCCTCATTGGGCCGTACATTCTCCCACCTCGTATGAATGCACAAACCTACCTCGTCTTTCTTCAGGAGGTGCTGCCTGAACTGTTGGATGACATACCTCTTAATATCCGTCAAGTAATATGGTTCCAACATGATGGTGCACCTCCACATTTCTCACAGCATGTCCGGGCCTTCATCACTGATACGTTTGGCGATCGTTGGATTGGACGGGGTGGTCCAGTTACCTGGCCGCCACGATCACCAGACCTAACACCATTGGATTTCTTTGTGTGGGGCCACCTAAAGTCCCTGATCTACGAAACAATGGTTAATTCAGAGGAGGAACTCATCGCACGATTGGCTGTAGCAGCAGACAACATCAGGGACTCCCAGCAGATGCTGCAACGGGTGTCTTGCAACGTACAGCGACGAATGCAAGCCTGCATTGACGCTGAAGGGCGTCATTTTGAACAGTTGCTATAACTCTTAAACAATGCAGTTGTGGACCAATCTTCATAGAACAAAAAATGCTTATTTTGACCAGTTCTATCATTCCCCAAAGTTTGTAACACACCTTTAGTTACACCCTGTATATTGACCATTTTTTATGGAAATGGGTTAAGCCTTTTTAGAGAAATTAATTTTTTTTTAAAAAAAAATTGAAGAAATGGCAGAAACATTCATTTCAAAGCTCCAAATACAATATAAACGGTATGTAGAGCTTCCTCTTATTGAAAAATACAGTTCTAATTTTGACGTAGAATATGTTTCGATACTGTGATGCCATGATTAAATCGTGAATGTCATGAAAAGTGTTCATCACGAAAACCTTAATAAAGTCAAAATTATTAATGATAGAAAAATAAATGATACTGCATTCGATAGTATATAAAACAAAGCATGCGTTAGACTTTCACCAACTTCATGCTGACCTCATCGGCTGATGCAATCGAAATACAGAGTTGAGTCAGAAAATCTGCTCTCTGGAGGAGATTAATTTAGTCTAGCTCCGGCTTCCTTTCTGATACACGACATTTTAGGTGTCATTTGTTTTATCTTTTTGCGCTTTATAAAATAGTATAAAAATTAAATCTCAGTTGTTAATAGTAACTAAGATATCGGCCTTCGGATTGTGGAAATTTTGCGAAAATTACAGAATTTCCAAGTTTATGTATTAAAAACGCCAGAAAAAATATAGAAAACGTCACAGGTAAACAGATCGAGAGATGGGGAATCCATGGAGATCCAGATGTCCGATGTTGAATTTCTATGGGCTCAGCAGGAACGACTGAAAGTTGAGTTGTGGCGACGCCAAAGTGAACAATAGCTTGATACGAATGCGCCAATAACTTTCACTGCTCTGTTCGAAGCAAATAACATATCTAATGATATAAACCTTTCAACACCGAGTGATAAAATCCAAACCATGGAGCTCTGTAATGAGCCATAACAATCAACATAAGCAGCATCTTCATCAAATGCGATTTATGTACGGAGCGAGATACAGGATGAGGCATTATATTGAGGCAACTGAATATCTCGAAAACTAAACATTGTACGAAAAAATGTCCAAAAAGTGAATTATTCCGCAGGGGAAATTCATTAGTTAAAAAATTACCCCCCCCCCGCTTGTGAGGGGAATGGGGGGAGGGGGTAACTTTGAAATCTTAAATAGAAACCCCTATTTTTAATGGTATATTCAGATTGTATACAACATTTGAGAAATGTTTAATTATCTGATTTTTCAATTAATCCAACCGTTTAGGAGATAGAGGCACGAAAGTGTGGAGCATTTAAAGTTCTGAACCGAATTTTATCGATAAAGACAAACAGATAGAGAGTGAGTCTTACAGACATTCCTACTCTACTTTTTTTAAGGATCTTTAAGAATCAGAAGTCAGAATTTCAAAAATTCAACATTTTTTAGTGCACAAGTAAACTTTTGGGGGCAACGGCCCTATGGAAGCATTATCTGTATCTATTGCAAAATATTGGATTCTACGTCAAAAAGAAAATTGTATTTTTCAAGAAGAGTAAGAATTTTTTATATTGTGTTTGTAGCTTTGAAATGAATGCTTCTGCGATTTCTTCATTTTTTCTAAAAAAATTAATTTCCCTAAAAAGGCTTAGCCCATTTCCATAAAAAATGGTCAATGGATAGTTTAAGAACCCCACTGTCTGAATTTCTAAAAACTAAAAAAAAAATTAAAAAAAATTGACGGGGGCAGGATCTTGGGAGAGGGGATACTAAATAACTCCTAAACGGCTTATCACAGCCAAACAAGTCATTTACAAAGAAAATTCGCCCTAATGAGAGGAATACGTACATGTCACGTTTATTGAATTTGGTTTGCTCGTTTGAAAGCTACAGCCATTTTTTAATTTTTAGAAAATAATTAATATCTCGAAAAAGGCTTACCCAATTGACATAAAATATATGCTAAAGCACAGTTTAAGAAACCCTCTAAGTATGTATAATTTTTATTTGGTTCGGCTATATACCGTTTCAGAGGAGTTAGCTGCACAAAATTGGTCACATACGTACGTACAGACGGAAAATGTTTTATTCAAAATTTCAACATATCTTTATGAATCATGACTTTTTAAGTCGATTTCAGCAACAAAAAAATTTGAGTTGCTGAAACGAAAACAAAGTCCTTCACTCTTAGAGAGTGGTAGGCCAATAACAAAAAATAAATAATTATAAGAATTTTCAAGACTATATATATCAAGAAACTATCTTCTACAAAAATAAAAAAAAACTACAACACAAATTTACTTATTGCGACAGAATTTATTCATGAAAATAATTAAATGCACAATATTAGAATTTCTTACATTCATTAGAAGAACTGCACCTATTGACTTTAGATATTCTAAGAAAATAAATTTTCTGTATATTTTCTGTGTATGTGTTCTGTTTTTTGAAATATATTTTAATCACAATTAATAAAATAAATAAATAAAAAATAAAAATATCATTTTGAAATAATTACACCATTACTAACGTCGGTCCACAGGGGCAGTTTGGAAACAATGAAGGTTGGATTGTTAATAGACCTATCTTGGTCAGGTGACTTTTCAGTGGGCCTGTATTTCTCGTTTGCCTCGAGTGTATTCCAATGACGTATATTAAAGATCGATTCTGAATCCTTTTGAAGGTACGAACTTTTCACTAGCGCGTTTACGTAAAAAGTGTTGCTTAAGCCTATATCATAGGACTTTCTGAAACATTAAGTTACAGAAGAAATCAACCATTTATTTACACGGATTTGAGCTGTAGCGCCAAAAATTCTATGGATCGGTCTCCGAGATCGCATGTTAGTATTTCACAAAATTGCAAAAACGCCTGAATCCTATAACTTATAATACCATATTTTTGAATAATCTTATATTTGTTCTACACAGCATGAAATCTTTCACACCGGACTGATGAAAGTGATGAAGCTAAAGTATCACACTTCTGTTACCTGGGTGCTTCAAGTCCTTCTCAAAACAAAATCTAACAAAAACATTAGGCTACAGGAATATCCAAATTCATTGTTTAAGAATATAGAAGGAAATATGAATTCCGTATCCCAATCTGTCGCATATCCAGAGTGAGGCATTTATCTTGAGACAACTGAATATCTCGGAAACTAAGCATTGTATGAAAAAAAATTACAAAATGAATTAGTTCGCGAGAGAAATTCATTATTTAAAAAATTACCCCCCCCCCCTTGTGAGGGGGAGCTGGGGGGAGGGGGTAACTCTGAAATCTTAAAGATGTTTAAGAATCCGATAAGGTTTAAGAATCCGATATCAGAATTTTAAAAATCCAATATAATTCAATATACACAGACAATGCCTCCATAGGACTGCTGCGCCCAAAAGTTTACTTGCGCACTAAAAAAATTTCAAATTTTTGAAATTCTGACTTCGAATTCTTAATGACCATTAAAAAGTAGAATAGGAATGTCTCTAAGACCCGCTCTCTATCTTAGAGACAAATTCATCGATAAAATTGGGTTCAAAACATTAAAAGTTCCACACTTTCAGGGCCTCTATCTTCTAAACGGTCGGATCAATTGAAAAAACAATGATAATAAAACATTTCTCTAATATTGTGTACAATCTCAAAATATACTATTAAATATAGGGGTTCATGTTTAAGATTTCAAAGTTACTCCTTCCCTGCAGCCCCCCTCACAAGACAGGGCATAGTTTTTTAAATAATGAATTTCCCCCGCGAAATAATTCACTTTTGATTTTGGACATTTTTTCGTACAATAATTAGTTTCCGAGATATTCAATTGTCTCAAGATAAATGCCTCACCTGGTATATCGCTCCGTGCATAAATCACATTTGATGAAGATGCTGCTAATGTTGATGGTTATGGCTCATTATAGACCTCCATGGGTTGGATTTTATCACTCGGTGTTGAAACGTTTATATCATCAGAATATATCATCAGCATATATCGTTTATATATATTTGCATCGAACTGAGCAGTGGAAGTTATTGGCGCATTCGTACTGGGCTATTGTTCATTTTGGCGTCGCCAGGACTCAAATTTCAGTCGTTCCTGCTCAGCCCATAGACGTTCAGCATCGGATATCTGGGTCTTCATGGTTTCCTCATCTCTGGATCAGTTTACCTGTGACGTTTTCTATAACTGTTCTGGCATTTATTATGCATAAATTTGGAAATTCTGTAATTTTTGCAAAATTTTCACAATTTGAAGATCGATATTTTAGATACTATTAGATACTGAGATTTAATTTTTAAGCTATTTTATAAGGCGCAATAAGATAAAACAAATGACACTTAAAATATCGTGCTATCACAAAGGAAGCTGGAGCTAGACTAAATTAATCCCCGCCAGAGAGCAGATTTTCTGACTCAGCTTTGTACTTTGATTGCATTAGCCAATGACGACAGCATGAAGTCGGTCAATGTCTAATGTCTGGTTTGTTTTATATACTATCGAATGCAATATCATTCATTTTTCTATAATGATATCGCTTTTCTGACATTCACGATTTAAGCATGGCGTCCCAGTATCGAATCATAAGACGTATTCTACGTCAAAAATAAAATTGTACTTTTCAATAAGAGTAAGCTCATCATGCCGTTTATATTCTGTTTGGAGCTGTTTGTGCCATTTCTTCATTTTTTTCAAAAAAAAAAAAAATAATTTCTTCAAAAAGGCTTAGCCCATTTCCATAAAAATGGTCAATGTATAGTTTAAGAACCCCACTGTCTGAATTTCTAAAAAATAAAAAAAAAAATAAAAAAAATTTAAAAAAATTGACTATCTTGATGAAGGAGATAGTAAATAACTCCAAAACGGCTCATCACAGCCAAACAAGTAATTTACAAAAAAAACTTCCCCTTAATGAGCGGAGTACGTACATGTCAAGTTTAATGAATTTGGTTCACTCGTTTGAACACTACAGCAATTTTTTTTAAATTTTAGAAGGTAGAGATATAAGGTATAATTTAAGGAACCCTCTAAGTATGTATACTTTTATTTTGTTCGGCTATTTGCCGTTTCAGAGGAGTTAGCTGCACAAAATTGGTTTCATACGTATATACTGTAACGTGCCAAAAAAACCTCAGAGGTTGTTTTGTCACGCGCAGCCAAATACGAACGGCTGCTTGAGCAAAAGACGTTCGCCTCCCCAAATTCTTATAAAAACTCCCAAATTGTTGATTCCAGTACTCCCCAACCCTGCGTAGACTCTAAATATATATCTCAAAAATTAACGTTATCTCAGACAGGTATTAAAGCCAAAAATAATTCACCTCACCGAAAATCTTAGAATGAGGGAGTAAATAAGAACTTGAAGGATCGTGGTACGATACTTCAAGTTACCATAAAGTATAAAATTTAAAAAAAAATTTAAGCCTCTCAAAGGAATTATTTAAGAAAACTGGAATATTAAATGGCTAAGATAAAAAAGAAGGTACCACAAACTCCAAACAAATTAACTCTTTTATTACATATAGAAATAAAAATTGGTGAACAGGATAATGATTGGAGATAAGCTTCCGCCAAGAAGAGACGACAAACTTGCTGAAAACCGCTTCGAGAAAAGGGAAATGTCCTGAGGGTTAGGTAAGAAAGTTTCAAATAGTCAGTCTGTCGGGGTGAAAAGTAGAAGAATAAACCGAAGGAACTACTTTGATTGAAGTTATCAAATACACCCGGAGGAAGTTGAATGAAGAATTAACTGCGACGAAATGAGCTTATATTTTAATGCAAGTTAACCAAAAAATAACTGTTTGGAAATAAAAAGAAAAAAAATAATAACAAAAGGAAGTTCAAAAAATAAAACTTAAAGCTACAAAAAAAACCTCAACTAAATCTCAAAAAAAAAGGAAACATAGGCACACAAAAAAATAAAGAAAAACTAAAGAAAATTAAAAGAAATGGATAAAATTCTGATCAGGGCAAATACAAACACAGAACAAAGGAAAAAAAATAATAATAAGAGTTATTACAAAAATAATAATTACAATGAAACGTCTCACACAAGGGGAAAGGCAGGTGGAGGCAAAGGGTGAACGCACATAAGCAACAACACCACAGGTAGACGAAAGTTACGACAAACACGACCCTGAAAAAAAAAAGAAAAACAAGCAAAGAAAATAAAAAAAAATTAAAGAATAGTGTAAATGAATTTGGAGGTTAAATTATTGAATAAAAACAATTAAGTTCCAAGAAGATTCTTCTCAAGCTGCAGTGATTTGATGTCAGGTGAATAAGAACTACGGAAGTTAAGAAACGGCTTGCGGTGGAGCAACAATAACGGAGTAGGCTTATCACCCCGACGGAGTCGAGCTATTCATGCTGCGCTACAATAATGACATCGTAAAAAAAGCTTGTTTGGAGAATCCTGAAGAAACGATCTAGTGACAGAAGGAAACGAGCGACGAGGAAAGTCACATCCAAGGCGACGAAATGATTATACTATGGCAAAACAAAATATGAGAGTAATAGTCAAATGGGAAGAGAAACGAACGAGTTGCTAGAGATTCATTGAGTTCTCAAGAGCATGACGGCTAAAGAACAAACTTCCCGTAGAATAAGCTTGAATTATTGTTGTAAAAAAAGAACAGTCTTACTTGGGCGAGTATTCTTCCATCAATTAGCTTTCTGACGAACGAAACAAAACTAACGGCATAATTCTGATAAAAAAAGAACACATAGATGAATTCCTAAATGACCAGGTGAAGTCTTTGACGACCATCGTGTCATGTAATATTGCAGCGAGTAGGCGAGAATATAGCCGGGGGGAGATACTTTATGTCTCATCTTCAACCAACAATATCTTAAGAAAGTCATAGCCAAATGAGCTTATCCAAGCGGTCATAACATTCCTTCTAAAATCCTTCCGGATAAGCGAATTGCATTTTTGGCTAAGTCCAAGATAGAAAATGAGGCATCAGACGATTACATCCTGAGAGTATCCTTTCTCAGATCAGGAGACTTGAGGAGACCATCCGAACCGGTTAGGAGTCAGCTGCCTTAATGATATCTCTGCCCGAAAAATTTCCTTTTTTAAAAAAATTAAATTTTTTAATTAACTCTATGCCACGCGATCGCAGAACTCGCGCTGATGCGTGCGGAACGTGACACTCCAAAAGTTTATGCCTCTAACAACAAAAGGTAATTAGACGTCAACACTCCTAAGCAAACAAATGACTTAACAGCCTAACAATCAAGTGACTTCAAAACGAAGGAATTACAAATAATCTAAAAAAGATTTTAATTAAATTAATTTTAAATAAAATTTCCTACACTCCCTTTCTATTTTCTTTTGAGAATCAACGCAAATAAAAAAAAAACGGGTAATTGACAGTGGAAAACGTTAATTCGAAAGCACAGAGATTAATTTGCGAGGCAAACCGAGTTTAAAAAAAAAATATTATGTGAATTTTCGAGGTAGACACTTTTCCTTTATCCAACATCGTAACAAAAGACATTATTTATGCCTCAAAAATGAAAACCTGGCCAGGTTATTGTTAAGAAATTTTGCAAATATTTCCTTGCACAAGGAAGAGACGAAGAGGACAAGGAGGTCTTTTCACCGGGAAAAATTCTGAATTCTTCTCTGCCCACGCGGAGTTCATGTAACGCAACCAGAACGTGCCACGTGAACCCTTTAAATTGTCTTAATGGAGGGGGAACACAGTAACCTCCCTATAACCGACCGGAAGCCCACAAAATCTGTTTATCGCAGCGATCTAAAAAAGGTGCTAACAAAAAAAAAACGAAGACCACACGTGTCAAAAAAAAACCCAGAGGTCAATACCGATATTTGACCGAGAAAAATAAGGGGTGTATAACAAATGTTAAGCCTTCCGTGTCAGAATGAGAGCAAATGCTTATAGAAAAGGCCCCCGGAAAGTCTCCATTTAATACTACTGAAGACAAACAACCGAGAGGGGTCAATCGAGCTTCAAAAAAAATGTTCCAAAGAAATATGGAACCATGGAGCGAAAAGGGTACGCGACAATACATACATACAAACATCTGTGCGGTTGCATGAAAAAACCTATCAATGACTTTAATTTTCTGTGGGTTTTTTTTTGCTACTGTCTTTCTTTATTGGTTAAATATTTTTTTTTAATAATTCATCCGCCAGTATTGTTGTTTTAATAGCTTATCGCTAAAATATTTTTCCTTCTTTTCTTTGTTTATCTTTTTGTGTTCCCGTTGCCGTATTGTTAAGTTTTTCATTTGTTTCGTGAGTGTTCTCGTGCACTCACATTTCTAGGATTCTTCGGCCTGGTTCTTTTTGGGAGCTTAAGGCAGTCATCTGGTGACTTTCAACCTGGCTACTTCTTTGATTCGAGTGGTAGTCAAGGTTGAAAGTCGTGTTAAATATTTTTTTTACGATGGGTTGAATATTTTTTTTTACAATTTAACATCTTGTCCTTTACCAGTTCCTTCCATTAGTTTTGGAAGTTTCGCTTGTTTTCTCTGTTGCCTCTTTAGCACTAGTCTTTGTCAGTCTTAAAATCGAATTTGTGGATTGGGATGTACTCAACGCTTTATTGGTGTAGCCGAGAAGCTGCCATCGATGTCAAGGTGTGAATGTGTGTTCCTCCCCCCCCCCCAGATGTTCACTGGAGTTCTGGTATGCTCTAAGCAAGCAGTAGTCATTATTTCCAGCTCCCCTATATTTTTATTTTTCATCGAGATTTCCTGTTGATCTTGGCTTCCTGCGGTTTCCAACAGTTGCGGACTCGTCACGCCTTCAAAGAAGAAAAAAGTTAGTATTCTTGGATAATGGCGGTTTTGGTTCCATTGTTTTCAACCTCCGGCAAGATGTCTGGTTACCGAACGTTTAATGAAGTGATGTTTCAGTTTGGCGTTTTTGTTTTTATTTTATCTCTTGTAATGATATTCCTTTAATTGTAATTATTGGCCAATTTATTCACCTATTTATTTTTTTATTTTTTTTTTCTAGATTTTCTTAAGGTACCTCTCATCGTGTTTTTCGTCTCCCAGAATGATTGTACCTTATCCATCTATTGGTTTTCGTCTTTGATGTGTGTTGAACGTCAAGTTACCGTTTTTATGTATTCATTTGTTTTCTGATGTCTTTGAACGCATTACTTCACTGTTGTTTCTTTTTTTTGTAGTAGTCTTGTTCGTTCAGGTGAGTTGTGTACAGTTATTTTCTTTCTTGTTCTGTTAAATTTCTATTGTGTAATAATCTTTCTGTAAGCTGAGCTTTTTTTTTATTTTTCCCGTAAGCTGAGCTTTATATTATTTTATTTTCCTCTATATTTGAGGTTTCAGCTCCTTTTGTTTCTTCAGTCTTCTGTTTGGAACCAAGAGTCAGTTTTGTGCTTGGCATTAGCTCCTTCACTGTGCTTACAACCAATTACCTCTCGGACTTTATTTTTACGAACTTTGTTGATAATCTGTTTTTGGCCAAATTCGCACCAGGAGCTTAAGTTCTCAATTGTTTTTTTAATTTATTTTTTTTTGTTTCCAATTAAATGTGTGATCTTCTTTTATGTTTAGAACATTAATTTTTATCATTAGCGGAATGGTGAACTGATCATCGAATTGCGAATCTTGAGGTTCATCGTAGTGCTTTATCGACCAGGTTGTTCTGGATGCCTTCTTTCCATGTGTTCTGTTCTATGAAAATCAAGACTGTATCTGCTTCCTCTTGATGACTCACTGTTTTAGCGGCTCTTCCTTATTTTGCTGACGTTTTTTTGCTATTTTGTTTATTTCTAACTGTTGGAAATAACCAACCATTGTTACTAATGTTAGTATTAATTATTGTCATATGGGGGAGCCAGCACATTAATGAGGAATGCTGGGAGAATCTCTCTAACTAATGTAATGAATGTATGTTCTATGATTAAAACGTATGCTTCTATTTATTGTTAAGGGACCTCTACAATGGTTATGGGCCAGCAGAAATCAAACTAAAATAAATATGAAGCAAACGAAAATACCACGATAAACGAGTGTAAAGCAGAAGCAAGAAAGTAACAAATATTTTGCGTGAATAAAGCTAAACAAAGGAGCGAGAAGAAGGGAATCAACAAAGCTCAAGAACGTGCTCACAAGAAAACGATAAAAAACGGCAATCTGAACTTAAAGACTTATCCAGATAAGTACTTTATATTTATTAAGACTTGATAAAACTACAAGATTGCGACATACATTAAAGAAGAAATCGTTGGATTATCAATCATCAATGAAGAAAAAAGGACAGTTACAAGCCAATTGCTCATATAGAAAAATTAAATGCAACCAACTATCATCATTGGAAATATAATATTAAGATGTTGATTGAAAATGAACTGTGGAAATACGTAGACGGTACAGCAGTAATAAAGCCCGACGCAACAGCTATCGAACAAGCTACAAAACAAAGCAAAGATGAAAAGGCTCTGGTGACTATTGCATTAAGCGTAACTTCAGAACAGCAAGTACACATAGTAGATTCTAAGACAGCCCGAGAAGCCTGGTCGACTCTTGCTAAAATATTTGAACCAAAATCGAGACCAAGACTACTTCAATTAAAGAGACAGTTAGTGTCAATTCACCTAGAACCAGCTGAAACAATGACTGCATATTTAAACAGATTAAAGATCTGCAGTGATCAGCTTATTGAAGTAGGTGTCAACATTCCTGATGATGAACTGGCATACTCTATGTTAACTGGATTACCTAGCAGCTATGAAGGACTAATTATATCTCTAGCTAACCTCGATGATGAAAAATTCAAGTCTAGTGAAATCAAACAAGCGCTTCCTATCGAATACGAATGAAGAAACATGCAGAATCAAGAGAAACAATAAAATGAGGTAAAGAATGCTTATTTAGTTAAAAACCTATGGAAATAAAGAGATATTCAAGAAAAGGGTAAAAGGGTGAAAGAAATGATGAAAAGAAGACCCAAACTCGCAGAAACAAAATCACATGTAGTAACTGTGGAAAAAGGGACACTTATTTAAACACTGTTGGTTTAAAAACAAATGCAAAGAAACAGAGAAAAGAAAATTAGAAGCATTTTTGTGGCTATCACAGAACGGGATTCAGACGACGTTAATGGATGGATCTTGGATAGTGGATCAACTAATCATGTATGTCATGAGAAAGAAATATTTAGAAACCTACCTAACAGTCACAAGGAACAAATAAAGACAGGCAGGTGGACTACTGTATGCTGATGGAATTGGAGAAATAGAGATGAAAATAGGATATAGAATACAAAATGTTAACTTGAATAATGTGTTATACGTACCAAAGGTAAAAAGAAACCTGATTTGTATCTCACAAATAGAAGAAAAAAAGATGAATGTTCATTTTGCAAATAGAGCCGCAATAATCAAGAATAAATACAAAAAGATTGTGGCAATAGCTTACAGAAAGAATGGACTCTATGTAGTTAATGGAAGACCAATCAAGCCAGGAAACTGTCAGACTGTAGCATCATGTGAAGTGAATAATAACCAAATACGGCACAAACGATTTTTTCATGTAAATATTAAAACGATAGAAGAAATGAAAAATAACAAGGCAATAATTGGTTTAGATGAAGTTAAAATGGATAAACAAACGTGTCAAAGTTGTCAATTAGCGAAGTCAACTAAAACACCTTCTTCATCAATAAACAAGAGACAATCATCAAGGATCTTGGATTTAGTGCATTCAGATCTTTGTGGACCTTTTCCAGTCAAATCTATTGGTGGTTCAGAATATATTTTGACATTAACAGATGACTTCTCAAGAAGAACAACAGTTAACTGTCTGAAAAGAAAGAATGAAGTACCCAAGTACATTGAATTGTTTATCAAGAGGACAGAGTGTTATATAGGTCAAAGAATTAATAGGATAAGAACAGACAATGGATTAGAATACTGTAATAAAGAACTACAAGAACTGTTCACTCAGCGAGGAATAAAACATGAGCGAACGAATGTATATTCACCAAATATGGGTGGAATTTCTGAAAGAATGATTCGAACCCTTATGGATTTAATGAGATCTACCCTGGAAGCAGTAAGATTACCCCCTAAATTTTGGGCTGAAGTAATTCTAACCGCAGCTTTTATCAAAAATAGAGTGACTCATCCTTTAACTGACAGAGAAGTTCCTGAAGAAATATGGACAGGTCATAAACCTAGTGTAGGACATCTGAAAATATATGGATGCTTAGCATATGTACACATACCAAAAGAAACCAGAGGAAAATTGGATTTCAGAGCTCGAAAATGTATCATGGTAGGATATTCTACAAGGAAAAAAGGATATTGATTATGGGATCCTAATAAAAGTGAAATTGTAGAAACAAAACATGTAAAATTTGATGAAACCAAGTTAGGAGTAAAAGGAGTTAATGAAGATAATACCTTTTATGGATTACAAGATTTTGATCAAGTTTGCAATGATGAGAAAGAAATGTCAGAAACAGAAGAAATTCAAGAGGAAAAGTTTATTGAAGAAGAAAAAGAAGATGTAGAAGATGTAAATGAATTAAATAAAAGTATGGAACAACAAAAAGTAAAAAGAGGACGAGGAAGACCTAACAAAGTTGTTAGAGATCCTTATGAAAGAACAGGAAAACCAAAAGAATTGAATTATATGGAAATGTATATACCAGAAACTTATGAAGAAGCAGTGGCATCAAAACAATCATATCATTGGGAAAAAGCTATGCAGGAAGTAATTGAAACACATATATCAAGAAGTACAAGGAAACTCGTGGAACCACCACAAGACCAAAAGGTAATTAACTGTAAATGGTTATTTGCTACAAAAAAAGATACAAAAGGTCAAATAAAGAACTACCGAGCAAGGCTAGTTGCTAAAGGTTTTCAACAAACTGAAAATATTGAGTATGGAGAAACATTTTCACCAGTAGTAAACTTTTCATTAATAAGGGCCATGCTAGCATTGACTTGCATATTTGGATGGAAGACAAAGCATCTTGATGTCAAGCGTGCTTTCTTGTATGGAAAACTCGAAGAAGATATATATATATATATATGTGTGTAGACCACCAGATTGGGAAGAAAAAGGCTATGAAGAAAAAGTTCTAAAATTACAGAAAGCAATATATGGATTAAAGCAGTTAGGAAACTCATGGTTTAATGAATTGAATTGTGCTTTCAAAGATATAAATGTTAAAGCATTAGAAAGCAGCTCTTGTAGCTACAGATATAAAAATGTTATTATATTGATTTATGTTGATGACATTGCCCTATTTGGACCTGACTTAGAGCAATTAGATGAAATAAAACCTTGTAAACATTCCAAGGAGGAGCTTTAGCAATGAAGCAGAAATACATTAGAAAAATACATTAAAAATAAATTAATCGCCCCCCCGGACTCTAAGTGCAGATAAGGCAAGTCATCTATTTTTACCCCTTTATCTGCACTTTTTACCTCTCCCCAAGTTTTTTTAATCAATAAATTGATTTTCTTGAACTTATTATGTAAAAAATGTTAAAAACCTAGTATCTTCTATTCCTTTCTCATCATTTCTGAACGTATGATATATCACATGCCATATGTAGCCATAGTGTTACTTCGTGACTTAATTAATGGATACAGAAAACATTTACCTTAGAGTACTGGCTATTAAAGCTGTAATCACTGACTGGACTGTTCATTTCACATGGAATACAGCCGACTGCTCATTAAACGGTTGCTTCACAACAGCATCGTCTTTTTCAACAATACCAGCTGAACAATGACTGGTGACACTGTCACGAAAGTTTCTGTCTGCAGCTCAACAATCCCCACTTGTTGACTACCGAAACAACATTCCTCCCATCGCACTAAGGCTGGGGAGAATACCTCTCGGGCGGACGACGTTCACGTGCCGAGCGCCAGAGAGACCGGGCAACCATTAGTGAGACCGGGCAACCATTGGTGGGTGAGCAGGTTCCTCTGCTGGTACCGGAGCTGGTGATTCTGCGGTGTTGGCTCTGCCGTATTGCCCTGCTCCTGATATTATCCGTGCTTGGCTCGCCCTGGCTCATGGACGGCCGGCATTAGGCTTGACGGATGTTCGTTGCTCTCTTCACTGCTGATGCGCACTTGTCAGCGAGGACGTTTGTCTTCATTGTTACGCCATGGCGCGCTTGTCAATTCCGGAGCTCGTGATGCGTGGCTGTCATGTGCTTCCGCCCGACGAAGCGCTTTGCGAGCTCTGTTCAAATGCAACAAACGAGGCTTCAACTGGTCGATGTGTTTTTTCGAACTTTCGTCACCCATGGCTACTTCATAGCGCAGGTCGCCTAGTCTATGTAGCCCAATGCCTGGCACCCATTTTTCGCAGGTAGGTCTTCCCGTGTGGACGTAGACTGCCTGTCCCTCTTGCAGGTGTCGGTATTTCGGCATTGCTTGGCTCACTTGCTTCTACCACATTCATACGTTTATTTCTTGCAGGTGCAACAAATCCAGTCGCGTGCGCAACTCTCTTCCCAAGAAGAGCTTGGCCAGGGAGTCCTCGGTAGTGGCATGCACTGCTTGATGGTATCTCTCTAGAAAGATATTCAGGTTTTGACTTAGGGTCGCTCATGTCGTGCCCTTTGCTTTCAAATCCTTTTTTATTGTCTATACGTAGCGCTCCGCCTGTCCGTTGGTGGTGGAATGATACGGCGCCATACGTTTATGGAATGTAACACCACCTCGTTACAGAAACGACGAGAATTCTGACGAGGTGAATTGGGGACTATTGTCTGCAACGATGGTGGACGGCACCCCATACATTGCAAAAAGTTCGTCAAGGATTGCCGTTGTGGCTCTCGTAGTTGTTGTTGTTGTCGGTTTCACCTCTACCCACTTGCTATAGGCATCAACTATGATGAGGAGCATCTGTCCTACGATGGGACCTGTGTATTCGAGATGCACCCTCTCCCAGGGCCCTTTCGGGTATTCCCAGTGATGGAGTCGGTAAGGAGCTGGTGCGTTGGAATGGGTCACGCACTCGCCACACATTTTGGCAGTGTGTTCTATGTCTCCATAGATTCCCGGCCAATAGACGAATGAACGTGCTATGCCCTTCATTTTGCCATTCCCAGGTGCCCGGTGTGAAGATCGTCCAGTATGGGCTGTTGCAAGGATGGGGGAATCACGACCCGGTGTTCGTACATCAAACATCCGGCGCTAAAGGTGTAATGGTCTTTAGGCAATTTATATCCGGCTTGGGCTGAATCATGGGTACTCTCGAGTTCCTGTACGATCCTCCCCAATCTCGGATCACTCCTGATGGCTTTGGCGATGAACTCTGATCTAATGGGCAACTGGTTCATCTGATGGATGGAGAACAGTTCATAGCTATCTTCCTCCTCCTCTTCCACTATGTTGACGGCCTCTAATCTTGAGCAGTAATCTGCATTGGTATGTTGTTTAGTGGGTCTGTAGTTAATGGCAAAATTGAAATTTGTTAAAAATTCAGCATAATTTGCCATTCAGCTGATACATAATGTTGGAAGCGTCTTGTGGGGATGGAAGATTTGCGTGAGTGGTTTATGATCAGTCACCAGCTCAAACTTCTTAGCATATAGATAGTTAAAAATTTTTTTAACTGGCCATGCTATGGCAAGCGCTTCTTTATCTATCTGTGTATCTTTGTTCTGTCTCTGACAACGAAGGGCCAGCGTATGCAATGGGTTTCTCGAGACCGTTAGTTGTTCAGTGGGAGAAAACTGCACCGAGACCGAAAACTGGCATCAGTCGCTAGTATTAATTGCAAAGAGGGGTCATACTGTATAAGCCTTGGTGCGAGATTAGTGTCTTTTTGTTGTCCTCGTTGGCAATTTTGGCTGCTGGGGACCACTCACACTTTTCCTGGCATAACATTTCTCGCAGTGGCTTTGCTTGGTGCGATGGGTTGGGCATGAAGGCGTTATAATACGTGGCTTTTCCTAGGAACAGTTGTATTTGTTCAGTATTCGCTAGCCTGGGTGCCTGCTGGATTGCCTCAATGTGCTTGTCAGAATTGTGTAAGCCGTCCTTGTCAATGATTTAGCCTAAACAAGTGAGGACTGTGGACACGAAGACACATTTCTTTTTATTCAAATGTAGGCCGTACGTTTTTATTCGCTCCATTGTTTCACGTAACGCTCAAAGCAAGTCATTGAAACTGGGTGCGAATACGATTATATCGTCGAAGAAGTTCACTACATTGGTTGCTCTTTGGAATACTTCTTCCATACGCCGTTGCCATAGAGCGGGGATATTGGCTGCTCCATATATGGCTCTTGTTGGCCTTACGAGTCCATGGGTTGGTTGGTGTGTTGAGTGTTAACACCTCTCAGAACTTTTCATCTATGGCCAAGTGTGTATAAACATTTGTTATATCCAAGTGGCTAAACCATGCTGTACCTCTCATTTTATTAAAAATGTCTGTGATTTTTGGTATGGGGTGCTTGTCGATGATCATTTGCTTGTTGACTGTTGGTTTGTAGTTACCTGTGATCCGAAGCTCACCGTTCTTCTTCATGACCACATGTTGTTGGTGATGCCCACTCCGAAAAGTCTACTTTTTCATTGAAACCGTCCCACAGCTTGGTTTCTATTGCCTTGGCGTACTCATCTTGCAGGGTCAGGGGCCCATCTCTTGCCCTTGCGAAAATCGAGGTTGCCTCTGGGACCAGATGTACTTGAGCCGGGGGTCCTTTCAGCTTCCCTGCCGTCGATGGAAGAAGCAAGCAAACCCCTGAAGTAGACTCTCTAATTCAACTTGCTGATCATGGGTAAGTGTGTCTTACTTTTGTTCTTTGATGACTTTTATTTGTGTCAATAAACGTTCAAAGTTTATTTCTTTTGCAAAGGTTGCCAACCAATCATGTCCCATCAGTCCAGTGGAGTCGCCTTCTACTACATAAAGGTTAAGACGCTGTGTGGTGTTCCCCACCATCATGCGCACATTCATCTTCCCCAGACAACGAACCTGGTAACCGGTGTAGCTCTTAAAACGCCGATCTGATTTTCCAGGTGTATCACCTTTGGATTTATTTTTCGAAGCCTGGAGATGTTCATAATTACACATGGTGTATTGGTGTCGACCTCATCTCAATAGTTTTCCCGTCGATCTTCACCTGGTGCACTGTTTCTTCATGAATTTTGCTGAGGGACTGTACTCTGTCAACTGGCACATCTTTGGTGAGGGAACGCTTTGTGTTCCTAACTTTGTTCCTGTAATATTTAGCTAGATGCCCAGTATTCCGACAGGAGAAGCAAGTTGCAATGTTGGCCACCACATCTTCCACGTGGTTGTCTTGGAAGGGACTTGCTTCTCATAGTGGGGCTATTTCCAGACAAGGACTTGGGTGATCCATGTTTTTCCGTCGGGTCGATGGATTTCGTCTCTGGACTCATCAACGTGGCACTCGTTTTAGGGTGGGTTTTTCATATCCCAAACAATTTGTTCATTCACTGCAGGGCTGGCTGGAGACATTTGTCACTGCCATTTCTCTGGCTATTGCCCAGGTGGCTTCTAAATTTTGGGCAATCTCAAAAGCAACATTGAATTTTTCCGGTTGTTTGGCAATGATTTCATCCTTAGCACTGGCTGAAGAAATCCATGAAGAAATTGTTCAACAAGCATCTGTCCAGGAATGTCCCGTACTCCGCAGTGGGTGGCACCTTTACGCAATTGGACCACAAATTGGGCCACTGTCTCCTGTTCATCTTGAACGATTGCGCAGAATTTGACACTTTCAACATATTTGTTCCTGGGCTTGACGAAATGCTGGTTTAGAATCTTCTTAATTTCTTTGTATGGGATAGATTCTGGCTCCTGTGGGCTGACAAGAATTCTTAGGACCTCGAATAATTCAGCTCCCATGTGGACACATGCATACGCTGCATACTGGTTCTCTGGTACACTGGACAGTTGGAGTGCCCACTCGAATCTTTTGAAGTATTCCGCTAAAGTCGGTTCCTCCTCTGGATCTTTTATCAATTGTCTTTTAAGGTACGTTTTCACTTTTTATATAATTGTTCTCTTTCTTCTTCTGGCTATAATTATCTTGATGCTAGCGTTTGTTTTTTTCAGAACGTTTGTCTTCTGGCTTGCGTTCGATTCCAATTTCTCTTGTCGGCATCATCATTCCACTTCTGACTCCAAATGTTACTTCACGACTTAATTAATGGATAAGGAAAACATTTACCTTAGAGTAGTGGCTATTAAAGCTGATGTGAATCACTGACTGGACTTGTTCTATTCACATAGAATACGGCCGACTGCTCATTAAACGGATGCTTCGCAACAGCATCGTCTTTTTCAACAATACCAGCTCAACAATGACTGGTGACACTGTCACAAAAGTTTCTGTGTCTGCAGCTCAACAATCTCCACTTTTTGACTGCCGACACAACACATAGTTGACCAAGTGACTGCCACCCCCCCTTCCCCATATCCGATCCCACTGGAACAATTGGGCCTAACTTCATAGTAATGTAGATCTTGCCTAAAGAAATCTGGATACTGGATTTTACGCCTTTACATACCTAAATAGCACATAGATGTGTTGCCCTCTCTGAATCCCAACCCGGTATACCAGTCAAAACCAAACTAAATAGTGCAGATGGACATGCCAATAGTAAGCTACATTCCGAATTTTAACCTTCTTCCTCAAAAAAATGTAGAAATTATGAAGGGGACGGACTGACATTATAAAACCAATAAGTACCTCCATTCTTATTCTACTTACGAGGGTCAGTGTTCTGAAAATCAAATTCCAGCTCGATTTTCGATTACACTGGCGTTAGCTTTCACTCTCGCTTTTACTACCACTCAGGGAGGAGGGCGGAGCAACGTCACTCGCCACGTCAAAACCATCAACATGCCTCAGCCGATAGGGGTGCAGATCAAGAGTGAGGGGCGATTTGAAAAAGACCAAACGAGAAAACGAAAAAAACGGTTGGATCTTCAACGAAGAAAGAGCATGCTTCCGAACGGGTACAAGGAGACAACTGGAGAAGGACTTACGAGCTATGTGCCTTCGTGAACATCTCGAGTAGTGGCGGGCTGCACAGAAAGAGTGTGGAAAACCAGCCAGCGAAGACTACTACGAGGGCGGCGATGAGTGAGCCATGCCTGAAAGCGCCGTGGGCGGAGAATTGGTCAGAACACCACGAAAGTAACGAGGCCAGCGAGGTTCCGAGCGCAAGGGACTGGGCGATGCCCCAAGTCATCAGGCGGACGATATCATTGTCCACAACGAATATCGTGAGTACTCTATTTCAGGTTGGTAGTTATGCCCAACAACTCCGTACCTGTTTTAGTGATTTGTAGCAGAGAAAACTTCACCCCGATACGATAATTAGAGGAGAGTGGCCAGCGGGTCTGTCAGCATATATGCAGAGAGAGCTGGGGTTTACAATGATACAATTGTCAGTTCGCAACTCCCACACCTGGGTGTAATTTCTCAGCTCCATTCATTGCTATGTTAAAATTAGTTGGTTTATTTTAGAGAGCCATTTTTAAAATTGCTTCTCTTGTTATTGCAGTGTGCGAGGAATAGTAAAATTCTTATAAGCAAAGTTTATTATAATTACGCATTATAATATAAGGACTACCTATGGACGTTGATTTTTCTTAAGATGTTATGTGCTAGTTCAGTGTGTGAATTTAGTGTTTAAGAACTGGCAAGATTTTGGGAGTACTTATGTTCCTGGAGTCATTGTGCTCATTACATTCTATGTGTGTGACTTAAGTTTGTGAACTTGTGTTAAATATTTACCGGACCATATGTATTAAGACTTTCTACGTGTAGAATGTCATATTCGCAAAACGTCGAATGGGAATAGGATTTATCCCATTTACTTTAATTAATGTTTGTATACTGATTGCTAATTCTGTGATTGCTGTTATAAAATTATTTATTTGAATAAGAGTTATTTAAACATATTTAAATATCTTGGAATATACATTTACCTGATTTGGATATTTATGTTGCTTTTTCGTAGCGATTGTGCAAGTTGTTTATTTTTGAATCGAATTTCTAGTATTGTGCCAGTTAGCTAGTAAGCCATAGTTGTAAGTTTCATGTGTTTAGAGTTTTTTACCTGAATCTTATGATATGTAAGGTTAGGCTCTCATGGATTAGAACGAGGCCTTATGTTTATCCTTTATTATGTTTATTGTATCTCATGTAATTAGGTACTAGTAGGAATGAGTATTCAATCCGATAATTGATTTATCAAAGTATTTACCTCGCTTTTGAAGAGGTTAGGCTAAGATTAACTGTATGCACTATATATTATCTTGCTTATAATTCATTTTGTGGATACATTCTTTCATGTTCTTTTTTAATAAATGTTATCTTGTTTCTGTTATCCGACCACTGTCACGTACCTCAAGTTATTCCACTGTGTAATCTTAAAATCTCTGCAATTTACACGTTACAGTTAGTCAAATGAAAATCGGAAATATTTTTTTACAGCTCCTTTATTACAGACAGAGTTGGTACACTATTTTTCAATGTAAACCTGATCTTTTCGATGCAGTTCCGTCACCAAGTCAGGAAGGCATAGATACCTCGAGGTAAAAAATCTTTTTAGAATGGAGATCTTGCTTATAGGAATCTGCATACCGAATTTCACTCCTTTAATTGCATAATTACACCTAGACTTCTTGGTTCCCTCTAATTTTCACCCCCAAAACTCCGACGTTTTGGGCTAATCAAAACCAAACTAAATAGTGAAGGTGCATATGCAGTAAGCTACATTCCGAATTTCAACCTTCTACCTCAAAAAATATAGAAATGATGGAGGGTGATTCAAATCGTGTGTAAAATAAGACTTTATGTTTGGCTGAGTGTAAAATAAGACCAATAAGCAGCTCCATTTTTCCGCTACTTAATAATAAGCTTATAGATTATGAGCACTTGAGCAATCGTGCGTCGACAAGGCGATTTCACGTGCGCGTGCCGATGTCAGTAATGCTTCAAAGATGAACAGAAAGTAACAATATATTCCTTCTTTACAAATCGATTATTATATGACATGCCAATATCTTTGAATTCTTTACACTCACTGTTTTAGCACGTGAATTTAACTTGTAGGGGTCCACAAAAAATTCTGAAAAGTAGATACGGCCAAGCTGAGACTTTGATTGCCATATTTCTGAAAACAAAATTTGAAAATGTTAATCCGTTTTTAAGTTATCGTGCAAACTGCGGCCGGACGGCCGGATAAACGTACAAACTAAAGGCGCATTCTTATACGTAGCTTTTATGCTAAAGCTCCTAATAACAAGTTTAATAAGTTCAAGGTTTAAATTAGTGGAATGTGATTAATTTAAATCAAATTTACTAAAATCAAACATTTGATTATGGGGAAGATTGCTGGAAATACACTACGCGACAAATCTTTAAACGAGTTTGAATTTCATTCATAACTTTTCTTAATTCCGACAAAATCTTGTCAAAATTGTTACAGATGTTTAAAAAAAGTATGAGAAATAACAGTGTTTAATTTAAACAATGTTAATCAATTCTCAAACCAAACAAAAAAAATAATCTGTTATAGTAGAACAAATTTCAGCGACAAAACTTTAAACGAATTGTGTAAATAATTCTGCTTTTAATAAGCAAATCTTTAAATTTTCTCATAACTATGTGAGGGGATTAGGAAAGGTTATTTACAAATAAAATTAAAGTAATCAACCATCATGGGGGCAGCAAAACGTTTAACTGAGAAGGAGCAGGGCAAACTTGACATTTTATGGGAAAAGTTTAAAAATTACACAAAAGTAGCAAAAGAAATTGGTAGAAGTGCAACTGTTGTAAAGACTAACACCTTAAAATAATCGCAATATGGTCTAAAAAATCTTACTAATCGAGAGCAACAACGCATGATTGCCCGAGCTCGTAACCAAATTGTCACTGCCAAAGCCATCAAGCAAGAACTTAATTTAAAATTTTCTACAAGAACTGTGCAACGAATTTTGAAATCTGCTTTATATCTCAAACGCCAAAAAGTTCTGACAAAACCTCCGCTTTCTCGCATCCACACATTAAACTGTCTCACTTATGCAAACCATATGCACTGGCAAAGAGAATGGAAGTCTGTAATCTTTAGCAATGAGAAACGATTTACACTAGATGGACTTGATGGGTTTTTGTATTATTTTCACGATTTAAGAACCCAACCAGAAATTTTGTCAAAAAGGCAAATGGGTGGAGAGGCATCAGCTCAAAAGTAAAAACTGAGATTGTTTTTATCAACGGCAATATGACTGTCCAAAAGTATTGGGAAATGTTGGCATCTGTTTTACAACCAGTGGGAAAGAAGCTTGGAGGTGTCAAGTGAATTTTCATGCAAGACAATGCATCAGTCCACAAAGCTCGCACAGTAATGGAATGGTTTGACAAGAAAAAAATCTGTTTATTAGAACATCCACCAAGATCACCCGATTTAAACCCGTTAAAGATGTTTGGGGACTTTTGTCACAATTTGTTTATCAAAATGGATAGCAGTCTTCATCCATTAAAGAACTACAGAATGCAATTCGTCTCGAGTGGAACAATATTCCAGTGCTAACATTGAAAAAACTATATCAAACCATGCCTGATCGTATTTTTGAAGTGATTAAAGTAAATGGAAAATCAACTCACTATTAAAATTTGCAATTTGAATTTGTTTTTTGTATAATTTTGACAAGAGTTTAAAGTTTTGTTGCTCAAAGTTATTCTATTATGACAAATAATTTTTTTGTGTGGCTGGAGAGTTGATAAATATTGTTTAAATTAAACACTGTTATTTATTATACTTTTTTAAACATCTGTAACAATTTTGACAAGATTTTGTCTCAATTAAAAAAAGTTAAGAATGAATTTCAAACTCGTTTAAAGATTTGTTGCGTAGTGTAATCAACCATTGTTACTAATGTTAGTATTTAAAAATGTCGTATGGGGGAGCCAGCATATTGATGAGGAATGCTGGGAGAATCTCTCTAATTAATGTAATGTAATGAATGTATGTTCTATGATTAAAACGTATGCTTCTATTTATTGTTAACGAACATCTACAATAACTTTTGAGTTTTATAAAAGAAAAAAAAAGAAAAGAGATCAAAAGCTGTAATAAAATGATTTGCCTAATTGAATTGTATTTGGTTGTGGTTTATTAAAAATTTTAGTGTTTTTTGGGATAATTAAGGTATTCTACATTTACTTTTGTCATCAGGATTACAAAAGTAAATTACTTTTATTACTACTTCTTTAACCAAGCGAATTTTTCTTGGATCGGTCTTATATTATGGGTTTATAGTTGAGTTTTACTTTTAACTATTTAATCATAATTTAATTTTTTTGCTTTAATCTCCTATTTCAAGTAATATTTAGTTTTAATTCTTTTGTGTTCCTATCTCGGCAGAAATTAGGCTGTGCGTGCCGGAATGACAGGTTGTTCTGTCTTGCACACAACAGTGCGTTTTTTTTCTAATTAAACAAACACTTATTTATTGCTATTTTCTGGTTATTTCTAATGTTTTTCGGACTTGGATATGTATGGTATTTTATTAGCTTAAGTGTTTATTTTACTCAGCGTAATCAATTAACATATCAGCTGAAAATGACGTTTAACACAAACATCTTGTGCACACTTTGAATGATTTTCAGAGGAGGGGGGCCACTGTAACCTCCTCCGGGTTAGTCATGTTTACTATAGAAAGCAATTCAAGAAACCGCACTTCTGAACGGCGTAAACCTCACATAAATGATAACTAATAAAAAAAATGTTACAAATTCGATACCCTTCTTGAGGTTACTTATGTACATGCCTGGGGTCATTACGACCTGAGGAGGTCAAGAAACAAATAAAAGAAACTCGATACACTATCTCTCGAAGTGGTAGAATAGCCAGCAACTAAGTAGTTCATAAATTTACCATAGTAAAAAAATATAAATAAACTTTTTTCCTTTTCCCTCTGCATTGTTGTATGCAAGGGCAAAAAACACACAACAGCCTCTCCTTCTAACAAAATAAAGTTTAAGGAGAGTTTTTCCAAATTTTTCTTCTTTTATTTTACAAGTAAGTTAAATGAGTTTGGACAAATTACCTAGTAGATCCCGAATTAAGGAACCTTAAACTCCCAGGAATAACCTTTCACATTTGAGCAAGACACTTTCCATTCTTGGGTATCAACAGGATTGTCCAAACATCTTAGATATAACATATTTGTGTCATAATGCTTTATGACCTCGAAGGGACCACAGTAAAGAGGACTTAAAGACTTCCACGGTCTATCGTTCTCCGATAGTATTTGCGTCATAACGAGTACTACAGAACCCATACAAAATTGTCGTTTAGGCGTGTTTTTGTACTTAGATGTTCGTTTCTTCTCGCCATTCACGTAGGCTGTTCTTTTATTGTTTTCCCGTCGTTGACTGTTCGGTTTTATCGTAGGTTCATTCCATAAGTCGGTACCTAATATAAATTGCTCCGGCATGAATTTGGTGGTATCATGTGGCAACACCCACAAGGTAAACAAACACAATGGAAATCGATTTCTACACGTGCAGCGAAACCCATGAAAATAAGTTTGACCCCTCCCTTAATGTTAACCGTGATTGGAAATAAAGAAACCCTACACTAACGTCCGTCGAATCGAATTCAAATCAACCATCAAATAACCCCTAAAGTTTACTTTAATAAAGCATATCCATGACTTTTCAAAGTAAAGTAAAATTCTCACGTTTACCTTAAATTGGCTAGAAACACAATCGAAGATGATGGTTAGGTGTATATTTCCAGATGAACAAACCCAAAAATCAACAAAAGAATCCAATAAAAAAATATTATAGTTATTACTGGACTTTTCTATAATTAATATCTTCTTTGATAAAAATTAAAATTGAAAAAAGAAGTATGATAACAGCACGTTAATTGTACAAAACACTCGTTGACGTGGTTCCACACTTAGAAGGAAGCAACCTATATGGTACTCAAGTCTCAAAGTCAGAAAAACTCACACCAGTGAAGAAATTACATCCATTCAGGAATTACGGAGACAAGCAAAACGCACTGGTGAAGAGTGCAATAATAACCGGAAGAAAATTCAAGAGTATGAAGAATAGTCAAATAAATGTTAGGAAACGAAAAGGAAAAAAATTGTGCATTAGATTAACTTTAAGTTTCTTTTTTTACCTTCTTTTTTTTAAAATCTTAATCAAAGGTAAATGAGTGCTCGGGAAAAGTCTGCAGCTAATTCAATGTGAAGGACACAGCAAATCTGGTGACGAAAGAGATCAAAACGTTAGGTGCAACGGTTCTAGGAAAACAAAAAAATTGCTACATAGATCCAAAGATCAAAACAAAAAAATCAAATAAAGTAAAAAAAGAAATTTTTAAAATAAATAAAGAAGTGTCAACAGAAAAACTTAAAAAACTTACAAAAAAACAAACAAAAAGAAAAATATATAAAATAAACATGAGCTCTCTAAACGCAACTCACCTAAGACGCATAGATTACAGAACAATGAAGGACAACACGGGACAGACACCAGTAATAACAATCCAGCTTAATTAAGATCGATTAATAGAGCACTGGTAACATAACTTGGACAACGCTAAAGGGATGCACAAAACAAATGAAACAGCATCAAGTATACCAGGGTAGGAGAAACGGATAAGTGGCGCTTAAGGAAACTCAAAAAAAAATACCGGTTAAATAAAATTACAAGAGTTTACGATAAAAAAAAATCACTGAATGGAACAGATAAGCACTGGAGCTTAAATAACCCCACACGGGGAAGACTGTTGCCAAGACGATCAGCTGAAGCGGTGAGAAGATGATCGAAACATGTCGCCATTGATCGAGTACAGCTTTCCTTCAATTTCCATGAGTGAATATTCATCCTAAGTGTAGCGATAAATTTCCAAGGAAATTGATTCCGATTGAAACGAATTCAAAGCTTCATAACATACACATAGGAAGCGAAACATTCTGAAAGCCAAAAAGGTACATCTTCATTGGATAATCAAGATATAGGAGGACGAGAAAGAATGAATAAGCTAATGGGTAGCTAACATCGGTAAAGTCTGTGCCGATGGCACAGCTAATTTCGGAAGAACCAATGAGGCAGGCTATTACAATGGACATCTCTAGTTCTAACTTTCAAGGATGTCATTTCACTAGACAACCTCATCTGAGCCTCTGTGCAATCGCTAACTAACTCAAAACTGTCTTTTTCCCTTGCAGCAAAACTACTAAAAATTAAAATCACGCGGTCTTGTGCTCAAAAAAATATACAAGAGCAGATGCGCAAGCTGCTCTAAAAGAAAAAAAAACCCTCGAAAGTGAAAAACATCGTTAAAGCAACAATAAAGCAAAGCAAATGTCAAATTACAAAGTACGAACAATTATTAACAAACTTGTTTAATTGGAAAAATTATTCAATTCTTCTATTTATGGACAAATAATATATTTTTCTCTTTTTTTTTCTTCTTTATAAATCATTTTGAAATTATGCATAAAAACAAAGGAAAAACCCCTGCTAATAATAAGAGGGCAGACTAAAATCAACAAACTGAATAAGTTTGAAAAAGGGTAAAGATTATTTACCGGAATCAGCAAAATATCAACACGAAATGTTTATAAATGTTAGAAGCAAAAATATTGCTAATGCAAATTTCCATGTGAAATCCTCACTGGTCAGAAACATTAGTGAGTACCTCAAATCACATTCTATGATTACGAACAAACCTGATTCTTATGTTAAAAAAACATACGAAGACAAAACTAAACAACACATGTATGGCAGAATGTATCTGGCATAAAAACCAATCCCAAATCCCTGTTCAATGAATGTAAAATAGCCTGGCCAGGCAAAGTGAGAACAATGTCTCTTGTAAGGAAAGGACTATGTGGAAACAATTCGAGTTCCATATGAGCTGAAAACCACGTTTAACACAAACGTCTTGTAGACCCTTTGAATAATTTCAGAGGAGAGGTCCACTGTAACCTCCCTCGGGTTAGTCGTTTTTGCTATATAAAGCAATTAGAGAAACCACATTTCTGAATGGCATCAACCTCACATAAATGACAACTAACAAAAAATATTACAAATCAAATACCCTTCTTGAGGTTACTTATGTACACGCCTGGGGTCATTATGAGCCAAGGAAGTCAAGGGACAAATAAAAGAAACTTGATACACAAACTCCTGAAGTGGTAGAATATCCAGAAACAAAAGTAGTTCATAAATTTACCATAGTAAAAAAATATCAATAAATTTTTTCTTTTTACCTCTTCTAATGGGCAAAAAAGCGTGCTACAGACTCTCCTTCTAACAAAAAAAAATTATGGAAAATTTTGCCCAATGTTTCTTCTTTTGTTGTACATGTAAGTTAGATGAGTTTGGACAAATTACCTAGAAGATCCCGAGTCAAGGAACCTTGAACTCCCCAGAATAAGCTGTCATATTTGAGCAAGAAACTTTCCATTCTCGAGTATCCCTCTCTCATTTTATTTTATTTTAATTTTTTTTATATAGATATATACCTAATAAATGAAGATCGGATGAGCCCTCCCAAGCTCCGAACTCCAAGTGAAGGCAACTACCTCAAAAAAAAATTAAATCAATCAACCGTAAAAGCAAACTCAAAAATAATCTTAACGCTCTTGTGTAGAAGAAGCTCCATGAAAGCGGCAATCACAATTGTTTTTGTTTGTATTGGATTTACCGCAATTATAACAACTAAAGCGTGTTTGATTATTATCTCTTGTCCCTGGCGGATTGGATTCGTTTCCCATCCTGGGAGAAACTTTATTGTTTTTACTTTTCTTGGCTGCCTTCTTTTTTTGAATGGCTTCCCTTTCCGCGCTTTTCTGTAAGTAGAGACATCAATGTCCTCACAGTAGACGGCCTTATTTTCCCTCGTAGAGATTCGGAGGCGTTCGTCAAAACTATACCGATTAACCGTTCAACAGTCAGAGGGTCTTCGAGACAGGCATTCATTTATCTTAAGACCGCCCAATAATAAACGACAGCATCGTTTTCCTTTTGTGTATAGTTATATAATAATTTTTACTTTTATGGATTTAGAGTTATCTTGGCCAAGGTGGGCCAAAAGAATAGCTTTTACTTCAGTCCAATTTTGTGCTTCCTCTATTAACTCACTAATCTATATCGAACAGAGTGGAACCACTAATTGAATAAACAATTGTTTTGAACAACTTTCAAGAATATTTGTATTCGGGCCAAATGATCTAAATCTTGCAAATACAAGTCGATATACAAGAAGAAAGTGGTAAATTCAGTTTCTTCCTGCACTTTTCCAAATCTTCTTGACGATCTGCTAGCAAGCTGGCTAAGGCTCTATTTTGGGTTCTTAAGGTGGTCGTCACTTCACCCAGCAGATTTTGTTCTGGAGAATACAAATGTCGAGTTAATTATTGTGTAATAAAGGCTTCTACATCTAAATCTCTCCAACATACAACGAGGGGAAGTGTTATTTCTAGATTAGTTCTAAACCACTTCGATATTTCTTCGATCGCAGTGATGAGTTGAAGGCAGGGTAACGTCACATCTACTCCTTAATCTGCGTGCTGCCTCACACAAAGAAGTGTCCTTTATCATTCCTATGGGGAATCTTTGTTTCAGTAAAGCAGAAATCAACAAATCTTGAAGATTGTGTTCCATCCCTATTAAAAACGGTTAAACAAAAATTACAAAAAACTCTAAAGTAATTATGGAAAAATTATCCTTAAACATTATTTTTCTTAGAAGGAGAGGCTATAGCGTGTTTTTTTGCCCTTGCATACAACAATGAGTAGGTAAAAGGAAAAATTTATTTTATTTTCTTACTACAGTAAATTTATGAAGTACTTTAGGTTCTGGCTATTCTACCATTTTGAGAGTTAGTGTATCGAGATTCTTTTATTTGTATCTTGACTTCCTTGGATCGTAATGACCCCAGGTGTGTACGTAAGTAACCTCGAGAGGGGCATCTGAATTGTAACATTTTTTGGTAAGTTATCATTTATGTGCGGTTTATGTCGTTCAGAAGTGTGGTTTCTCGAATTGCTTTCAATTGTAAAAACGACTAACCCGGGGGAGGTTACAGTGGCTCCCTCCTCAAATTATTCAAAGGGTACACAGGACGTTTCCGTTAAATGTCGTTTACAGCTGACATGGACACCGAATTGTTTCCACCCAGTCCTTTCCTTACAAGAGAAATTGTTCTCACTTCGTCTGGCCAGGCTATTTAACATTTATTGAAGGGGGATTTGGGATTCGGTTTTATGCCAGAAACATTTTGCCATACATGGGCTGTTTAGTTAAGTCTTTTTATGTTTTTTTTAACATAAGAATCGCGTTTGTTCATAATCATAGATTGTGATTTGAGATGCTCACGAATGTTCCTGACCTGTGAGGAATTCACGTGGAAATTTGCGTTTGCAATATTTTTACTTCTAACATTTATAAACATTTTGTGTTGATGTTTTGCTGATTCCTGTAAATAACCTTTACCCCTTTTTAAAGTTATTCAGTTTGTTGATTTTAGTCTACCCTCTTTTTATTAGTGGGTTTTTTTTCCTTTGTTTTTATGCTTAATTTCAAATTGAATTATAAAGAAAAAAGTGGGAATTATATTATTTGTTCACAAATAGAAGAATTGATTAATCTTAACAATTGAGCAAGTTTGTTAAAAATTGTTTATACTTTTTAAACCAACAATTACATTGTTGCCGTAGTTTCTCGTGTTTCGCTTCTTCGAGTTTTTTATTGTTGCTTAACGATGTTTTTCACTTCCGAGGGATTTTTTTCCTTTTAGAGCAGCTTGCGCCTCTGCTCGTGTACATTTTTTAAGCGCAAGATCGCGTGATTTTAATTTTAGTACTTTTGTTGCGAGGACAAAAGTCAGTTTTTAGTTAGTTAATGGTTGGAGAGAAGTTCGGATCAGGTAGTCAAGTGAAATGACATGCTTGAAAATTCGAACTAGATATGTCTGTTGAAATTCTCTGCCTCGTTGGTTCTTCAGAAATTAGCAGTGCCATCGAAACAGACTTTACCGATATTAGCTACCCATTAGCTTATTCATTCTTTCTGGACATAGTTCATTCTTTCTCGTCCTCTGATATCTTGATTGTCCAATTAAGATATACTTTTTTGGCTTCAGAGTATTTTTCAGTATTGCCATCCATAGATTTTAGTCATGGATCAGAAGTGAATTTTCCTAGTTTTTCTGCGTTTTGCTTCCTTTGAGTATGTTATGAAGCTTTGAATTCATCTCAATCGGAGTCAACTTCCTTGGAAACTTACCGCTACACTTAGGATTGTGATTCACTCAAGGAAATCGAAGAAAAGCTGTCCTAGATCAATAGTGACGTGTTTCGAACGTATTCTTATAGCTTTTTTAGTTTTCCTAGAACTGTTGCACTTACCATTTTGATCTCTTTCATCACTAGATTTGCTGTGTCCTTCACATGGAATTAGCTGCGGATTTTCCCGAGTGCTCATTAGTAGTGTCGTTGAACTCTGACATTAATTCGATTAAATTACTTTGAATTAAATTACCCTTTTAAGCATAATTTTCCTGAGATAATTTTTGGGTTTCTTGTCTTTGATTAAGATTTAAAAAAAAAAACAACCTAATCTAATGCACAGTTTTTTACTTTTCATTTCCAAACATTTATTTGACTATTCTTCATTACTCTTGTCTTTTCTTCCAGTTGCCATTGCAGTCTTGACCAGTGCGTTTAGCTTTTCTCCGTTTTTCATGAAAGGATGTAACTTCTTCATTTGTGTGAGTTTTCCTGACTTTGAGACTTGAGTACCATATAGGTTGCTGCATTCTACGTGTGGATCCACATCGAGCGTTTTGTACGATCAACGTGCTGTTGTCATACTTCTTTTTTGAATTTTAATTTTCATAAAAGAAGATATTGATTAGAGAAAAGTTCAGTAATAAACAGAATATTTTTTGATTGGATCCTTTTGTTGATTTTTGGGTTTGCTCATCAAGAAACATACACCTAACCATCATCTTAAGATTTTGTTTCTTACGTATTAAGGTAAACATGAGAATTTTACTTTACTTTGAAAGGTCATGGAGATGCTTCATTAAAGTTAACTTTAGGGGTTATTTGAAGATTGATTGAATTTGATTCGACTGACGCTTGTGTAGGGTTTTTTATTGCTGGTCACGATTAACATTAAAAAAGGGTTAATCTTATTTTCACGTTTGGCTGCACGTGTAGAAATCGATTTCCATTTTTCCACGTGACAGTGCATACATACATACATACAGATGGAAAAATTTTTATTCAAAATGTCAACATATCTGTACGAATCATGAATTTTAAATTGATTTCAGCAAAAAAAATTGAGTTTCTGAAACGAAAACAAAGGCTTTCACTCTTAGAGAGTGGTAGGCCAGTGAAAAGCTGGCTTTTCGGATAGAGACTATCTTTTATCAATGCAAAAAGGATAATTCTCTGATATTCTAATTGCCTTTAGAGATTTATCCTTTTTGCTTTGATAAAGGATAGTCTCTATTTGAAAGGTCAGCTTTTTTTTCACTTTTCTTTTGATTTTATTTATTGTTTATTAATTATTTTGTCAATTAATATTTTTTATTTTTATTTTTTTTAATAACTATTATTTATTGTATTCTAGGGATTTTGTGTCTCGTCTTTTTCTCATATAAATATCCGTTCAAAATAAAATTTGAACTTATAAACATTTGAATTACAGGATTGACAGTAATAAATTACTTATCATGATTAAATGAATACATAAACAAATTACTAATTATAATTAGATGAGCTAGTTAAACATAGTGAAATAATATAATGAATAGTCTACGCTGTTTCTAAACTATTAAAATTTTCGTAAAATTAATACAATGGATAACAATATTATTATACAGTTGTTACAAATTTAGAACATAGGTGCTTCTGTGATATTATCAACAAATAAACCACCTGCTTATATTATGTAACAATCGAATAACTATGATGAATAGTTATGTTATGATTTTATAATTGCTAAGTTTTAGTGCTATTGAAATTAAATATACTAAATGATAACATTGTTATGCAGCTGTTAAGAATACAGAAGATAAGCATTGCAGTTATGTCAATAAGGAACAAACTAATTTATTTATATTATGTATATAAAACTAACAATCGACCTCAACTGAAATGATTGATAATAACTTGGTAGCAGCATTATTTGTGGATTTTACGAAAGCCTTTGATACCGTTTCCATTCCGTTATTACTTGCAAAGCTTAGAGCGTATTTGTACACATTTGGTACACCATTGGCTTGGATTGCTAGCTTTCTTCAGGATAGGAAATACTTTTTAAGTTATGATGGTTTTTCTTCATCGCTGATTAATAGGAACCTTGGAGTTCCACAGGGCTCCATCCTGTCTCCTATATTGTTTGCTTTGTTTATTAATGAACTTCCTAATGCTTTAGTTGGTTATAAAGTAATAATGTACGCAGATGATGTCACGCTGGTAGTTGCTAATAAAGTTGCTAATGATCTCTTGACCTCTTTAAACGTTGCAGCTAAGAGTCTATTTGACTGGAGTGTTTAAAGTTAATTCGAAAATAACTTAAGAATTAATGTAGATAAAACTGAAGCGATGTTTGTCTTTCATCGCAACAAGCAAGATGTGCCTGTTGTATCTGATATCTATATCGGTAACTCCCGGATTGGTATTACGAAATCTTTTAGATACCTTGGGATTGAATTGGCCCATGATTTGTCTTGGGATTCGCACGTAAATTCATTAGTACAGAAACTAAATCGTAACATGGGTATCATCTCTAGATTAAATTATTTACCCCCTAATATATTAATTCTATTATATAAGGCTCTGATCCACTCTAATCTATGGTACTATATTTTGGGGAGCTACTACGCAATATAACTTGTCTAGAATCTTGAAACTGCAGAAGTGGTTTTTGCGGATTCTTTTAAAAGTTCCCCGTGGCACTCCTGTTTCCTGTTACTTTCAGAAATTGGAAATACTTACTATATATCAAATTTATAAGATGCAACTTTGCGTTTTTATATATAAGTCTATTAATCGGCTTTTACATATTTCGCCTTTGATATCTTCAACATTGGTAAAGGATATACATGGTTATTCTACTAGGCAAAAATTTAGTATATATTTACCTAAATCAAAGAATAAGTATGGGAGTAATCGCGTTTCCCATGCTGGTATTTTGGAATGGTCAAAGCTACCATATGAACTTCGCTCATTAATTTGCTACTCGGTTTTTTATTTCGCGCAATAAAACAGTACGTTCATCAGAATATACTTCCCAACCCTTGAATATAACGGTTAGTGATTTCTGTCATTGATGGCTTGAACTGGCGCCTGATTGAAATTGATTTATTATTACTTTTTATTGACATTAGTTATTACTAAATCTACTAATATTTAATCTTTGGTAATTTGTTTAATTTAAGTTTTAGGTGATATTGTAACATATGATTTATAATTAAATTCCTTGATTCTGTACGGTGCCCAGGGGAGCCTACTAGTCGGTCTTGTACCATACCAGCTCCCTTTGGGCATCTTTTATATTTTTGTATTTTTGTATCAATAATTTAATTCAATAAATAAATAAAATAAATAAATAAATAAATAAATAAAATTTGTGATGAAACTTCAAAAAAAAATATGTATAATCAATTGTTATAACTGTATTTAAAATAACTATTAGCAAATTACTAAAAATAATATTGCTAATCTAATCAAATTGCTATAATACTTAATTTAATTTAATTCAGTTAAAATATTTAAAACATGTAATGAGTTAATTATAATATGATTATGTATGGGTGATCCCGCACTTTTCAGAATATTTATTAATATTTTGGACTTTATTCTAAATTAAAAAACAGTTTAGACCCCTTCAGTTAATGTTCGATATTCCAATTTTAATCATCAACCAAAAGTCAGAGAAACATCTCTATTCTTCTAGCAACTTTAGTATACCAGACATCTTTCTAAATTCTAATTAAAAAATTGGGCATTACCTTGGAGAAGCCTCTATTCGAGATTTCCTGTCATCCAGTGGAGGCATTTTTTCTATGGAGTTAGTTGACAGTGGTGTTATTTTCACAGTGAGCTCTGTTGAGTGGAGACCCTTCTCCCCCTATTGTTTTCTCCAGCTTGGACTGTGAGCCCTGTGCTGTCTACGTTTAGTCTTTTTTCTTTGATGCTAGCCAATTAGTATCAGTTGGCATCAATTTAAAAGCTTTAGTGAAGAACTATGAGAATGAGTTGAATCCTTAGATGAATGAAGAGAGAGTGAATTCAGGAGTTGGGACCAAAAGAATGAAGAGAGATGGAGATGAGCTAGGAGAGATGAAGGCATATAATGAGAAAATGAAGGAATAATTAGTGTGGAGTCTTTCAACTAAAAACGCAGAAATTAGTTAACAGTTTATGCTGTGAACTTGAAATAGTACTTCTATTATCATGGCAATTATTATGATTTATTTAGAGATAGTTTAGTATCCAATAGCTATAATCGCAGAGCCCAACTATGAAAACCCCTACAAACCTCCAACGGTGCTGGAGTAACATGAAAACAGGTAATGGCGTACTTACTCACTTCCTAGCATAACTCTTGGCCACCTCAATTTATTACATCATCTCAAATAATATTATGAAATACTTAATCTGGAGTTTGAAAGAGTTTTAATGATTTTAAGAGAAATTTAAAATGTTTTGTTAAATTATAGAGAGAAAGCCGGAATTTGATCATTACTGCAATTATTGAACTTATCGTTATTTTCCAATTAGAGAGTTTCGTCCAAATTTTCACTTAATTAGTTCATTTATTTATACACTTTTGTTTTTTATTATATAATCTAGTTCTTTAATGAATAAAATGTTTATTGTTACACAAAATAATTTGTTCTCTATCCATCCTAATTAAATTAAATTTTATAAATTTAAAGACTATCAATTTCATGAGGTGAAACTTTAACTAAAAGCATTTGGTATTTATCATGTGTTAGAAGGGTTACCTCGAACCCTGACACATAAGAAAGAAGTTTGGAAAATCCCATAGAAGGAAGACCCAAGGCGGACAGACAATTAAGGTGTCAATAAAAGTTACCGCTACCCCCCTTGAGAGGGACGTTGGCACCCGAACAGCTACCTTTGTCCAAAAATTAGGGAAGGTGTAAAAAATGTTAATATTCAAGTGTTATAAGTTTGGTGATCATTTTAAGAATACTCTATGATATGACTTTGTGGGTGAATCAAAGGGTATAAAGTATTTTCTCTATAGAGGTGTATTGGTAATAAGATTTTTATTGCAGGTAAGAAATTTTAAAAATTTACATATAGTAAATTTTTTTGGGCTCTACAATTAAAGCGAGGATGGCGATTCTCTGATAGTAGAACAGGAGGCTCCGAATTGCTTCATCGGTGTGGAGAAACCTATGAGAGTAAAAATATGTACTTATTAGAAATTTAGATATTTGTATTTGAAACGAGAAGTGGAGATTAAACTAAATCAAGACTTTCTGCCATTATATAATGAACTCCCCTTCTGTGATGGAAGGCAGATATTGAGGAAATTTTCGCTGTGCCGAAGAAGTTGCATTAGCCGGAGGGTGTCAAGAGAGGACTACCATGAATATGGCCACATTGAGGCTACTAGCAAATGCTCTACATTATGTTAGAAAAAGTGGACTGTTTGATCGCTGTGAAAATTAGGAACAGTTCAAAGAGGGTTGAATAGCTCGGTCTGGGACAAAACATTGAAAGACAGAGAGAGAGAATTTAATAGCTGTGTGCAAAGAGTAGATGAAGAAATTCAAACCTATGCTACTAGGTTAGTAGCATTAGGGAGACGATTAATACCCCCTCTGGAGAAGGAAGGTGAGGATGACGACGTAGTGGATGCTAAGAAGGAGATGCGGCAAGAAATAATTATAATGCACAGATTAAAACATCGTTTTGAGGAGGGTGTTCTGCCACATATAAAGAGGGGCATGGTATATATGAAGACGGAAACCTGGGAACAAATGGTGTAAGCAGCAGAAAAAATAGAGCGAATCTTTCTATATATATACACAGAAGAATGTTTGTCTGTTTGTTTGTGGGTTTGTTTGTGGGTTTGTTTGTTTGTTTGTTTTTTATACAAATCTACAGTTTTATTCCGATCTTGATAAAATTTCGCATACAGGACCTTCAAAGCATGAGGAAGGTCACTGTCTACCTCAGATTTCGAAAAAATAATAATTGTTGATAAAAAATCGATATTCATGGTTATGGCAGGGCATATTAATGAGAAATATCTCATGACCAACAATGCAAGACAAAGTTTTTGCAAATATAAGTAACAACAATGGTATCAACACGCAATGCACCTTTACAACGCAAGGATCAACAATATATGTCTCATGACCAACAATGGAAGGCAAAGTTTGTGCAATATAGAATTCAATGCATAGAATTCCTGTTATTCAGGCTTTTCATAGAAAAGAGAATTCTAGTACTTAACAATTTCTTGAAAATCTTTAAAAATGATCAGTAACTGGAGATAATGAGTTAGCAGACTATTGAGAAAGAGTGAAAGACGATAGAGGAAGCACTCCTTTAGCTCCGTGCTGTATTGAGCAAATGGTAAGCACGTAAATAGAAGAATCGGTGACTGCTAGACTACACAAAGTGATGAATGGCCAATTTTTGCTTCAAGACATCAAAAGAAGAAAGGAAATTACAACAACATCAAGTGTACATCTATAGTAAGATTACATGAGTAAAAAATTATTTAGACTAGAAGGCATCCTTTGAGAGGTCCACTCATTGTGAGCCTTTAAAAAAATTTTTTTCGGTAAATCAAGTCCCAGTATATCACCTAGAATGGATTTTTTCAGTGAAGAGGTAAATTGCTGTCTTTCGGATTTTTCTTAGCATGGATAGTCCCTTTGCTCTATATTGTAGTGATTGAGTAAGTATTTAACAGATCTGGAGGTTGTTCTGTTTACCTACAAGCGCAATTAGCCTGGGCAATGCCGATCTTGATGAAATTTTGCATACTTGACCTTCAAACCATGTCTACCTCAGATTTTGGAAAAATAGTAATTATCGATAAAAAATCAATATTTATGGTTATGGAAGGGCATATTAATTAGAAATATCTCATGACCAACAATGCAAGGCAAATTTTGTGCAACAATAGGTATCAACAATGTTATCCACACGCAATTCACAAACACTATGCACGGACAAACCAATATATATCTCATGACCAACAATGAAAGGAAAAGTTTGTGCAACAATAGGTATCAACAATAGTGTCAACACGCAATTTACACTATGCTCAGGCCAGCAACAGATATCTGATGACCAACAATGCAAGGCAAAGTTTGTGGAACAATAGGCCCATCGTGTTCGCATCAACAATCGTCTCAATGCGCAATTCACCAATAACAATAAGCACAAAATTATTCAAAGAATTATAACAATGAACATAAAATGATGATGCAATGATAGAAAGTTCTTTTCAAAGATTTATAACAATGAAAACATAAAATGATGATGCAATGACAGAACATTCATTTCCAAGAATTATTAACAATGAACAGGAAATGGATATAATAGATGATATAGATAGGGTAGTCTCTCTCGATTGAGTTATTATTTAACCAATTTGGAGGTTTAATTTAGCTTTTTGAGGTTGTTCTGTTTACCTACATGCGTAATTATCCCAGGCAACGCCGGTTCCTCTGCTAGTAAATAATAAGCGGGAAAGAGTGGTGGTAGGACTGATAGAGGAGGTGGTTGCTAGCCAATTAGGAGACAGATTAGATAAGGTAAGTGAGCAAGCGATAAAAAGGGCAATTGACGACCATTCCAAACCCCAGTGAAAGGAGATAGAAAAGGAGGTGAGAATAATCAAAAGGGGAACCGCGGAGTTACATTCTAATAAACCTAACTGTCATAAAAACGAGAAAAATTTTGTCACTGTTGCCACAAAACCGGATATTATGACACTCAATGTAGAAAAAAGAAGGAGAAAGGAAACAATAAGGGAAAAAGAAAATCTAAAATAATAAGTGGAAAAAGATAACTGTTGGTGTCTCAACAAATGGTTTCTTTAGATTCAAAGGAGATAAAACCGACAGCATAAAAACAAGTAAAGAAAAAGAATTTAATTGAAAATGCTATTGTTTAATGGTGGAGGCCATAATGGATAATGTGGAGGCAAAAATGCTCATCGATACGGGAAGCAAGGTCACTTTGTTATCATATAATAAATAAGTTGAGAAGAGAGGGATATTTAATTAAGGCCATTGAAAAGCCTAAATTAGAATTAATGGGATCACGGGGCAGGAATTTGCTACTGAAAGAGCTTATGTGGTCACTATGGGGCTGGGCAATCAAATTTACAGGGTTGAGTGTTACGAATGGGAGAAGGAATAGCCAGTTAGGTGTGATGGATCTTTGGCCAGGATACCTTTGTGGATCAGAAGTTTATTATTGACTTTGAAGAACAAGTTCTAAAAAACGGAAGTAATAGGATAAGTTTTTTAGGAGTTGGGAGTGGAATGGGGAGTAATCTTTTAGCCTCTAAAGAACAGAAAGAAAAGGTATATATGGAGATTGTGCCAGTGTATTTAAAACAGATAATTACAATTCCACCCCTCTCTGAAGTGATGAGTGAAGGAGTAGTGGATGGAAAGGATTTTTTGGGAAGATAAGGTTTAATTGAATCATCTGATTTAAGGGTACCTGGGTTAAGAATGGGTAATGTATTAGTAACAGTGACCAAGAAACACACAGTACCTGAAAGACTTATTAATTATTCTCAGGAGGAGTTAGTGTTAGATAAAGGGAAAAGATTGGGGGGTATAGAAGAGGCAGAACAACCCCCCTTCATATTAAATCACACGTTCGAGATAAAAGATGAGAATGAGAAGGAGCAGTTAAATAGAGATGAGTATTTGGCAGATATACCATTACAAATCGTATGATTTCAACCTTGAATAAACTTCCTGTACATTTAAAGAAGGTAGATAATTATAGGTTTTTTACATTATTAGCTAAAAAATTGATAATGACAAATTTTTAATACTGTATAATAATTTTAATGATGCTTTTAATTCTTTGTATTTTTTTTTGCTATGCATGTTCTCTTTTTCATTCTAGTCCTAACCAGATGAATTTGTTTATTTATCAGGGGTCTCCTCTGTTAAAGCATAGCTTTGTTCGATGTACCCCTTTTTTCATTATTATGTTTGAAAATAAATGAATTAATAATAATAATAAATTAAAGCTGTTTAAACTGGATCATATGGAGAGGAAAGAAAGGGAACAATTGGAGGAGTTATTATGAGAGTTTAGAGGCTGTTTTGCACAAAGTGAATTTGATTTGGGCTATGCTCACGCTTTTCATCATAGTATAGACACTGGTGATGCAAGACCTATAGTTCAGGCTCCTTACTGTATGGAATAGGAGATTATGAATAAAATTATAGATAATTTATAAAAACATTATGTAATTACTGAATCAACTTGGCCATGGGCAGCACCAGCCCTTTAAGTGTAAATAAACATGGAACTTTTAGATTCGTAGTCGACTATAGAAAGTTGAATAAAGTGACGTGCCTCAATGTTTTTACCTTACCATAGTCTAAGAAAGTAAGTCCATGCACCTTGCTCTGCAATGTTGCCTACAACTGCTGGTCATGCAGCAGCGATCCTATTGGTGGGGAAGTGACAAACAAACTAAATTTTTTTAAACGAACTAAGTTTTTAATGGTTCATTTGTTTTTTCAAACAATGTACCAGAAAAATGCTTAAAACAAAGTAGGATCGCATTGTACTGCAGCAATAATCGGGGACTATGCAAAGATTCATCGCTTTTTCGAATACTTTTCGATGTAAGATCATGAAAATGTTAGAACGAATTTTATTTTTTTAAACAAAAATGGTCAGTCATAGGATATGAATAAGAGGTGGTCACAATGAAAATCCTTACCCAGCTCAGTTTCATTACCATTTCACGATCGCATGTATGAATGACTTACTAAAACCAAGTATTCATTGATGATAAAATCATTGATAAAGAAACCGAATTCATTGAAAATGACACTGCTGTTTATTACCTGTGGCGCTATTTTCTGAAACGACTCCAGGAAAAACATCAATGTGAAGAATGCGATGCTTTCAAAATTGAGAAACCTAATTTAGGAGAACACACATTATTTCTCAGTTTCAAAACTTAAAATTCTCCGTCAGTTAACAGCGATTTCCACAATCTTTCTGTTCCCGCTGACAAGTTTTGCAAATTTATCAAAAACTGTGAAATAACATTCCAGAGCTCATTTAAATCAAATTGAATCAAAAAACATTCTAAAAAATATTGTACACTTATTAGCAGGAAAAATTCTACCACCAGTATCATCTGTAATTTTTAAATCATTTACCCGTATTACGCTGTATTACACAGTCAAATTTCTAAATCAAAATTTAAAGGCATATCAAAAAAAAAAACAGACAAATTTTAAACTTACTTCATTTATGAATTTATGAAAATTATTATTTGTATTTTTTAATCCATTTAGAACTTCACTTTTATAATTCAATATTTTTATAATGGTCTTTAAAGTTACATTTTATAATTTTACTGTAAATTCAGTAACATTTTATTTAATTTGAGTTCTGGTACAATATAATTAAAGGTTAAGAATTTTTATGCCTTTACCATTGATATCTGAGACTTTGTCATTTCTAGGGAATGCAAAAGTATTTAGCGTATTATATGCTAACCAAGGATATTTCAGCTTGGCATAGAGGACAGTTGTAAGACAGGATATGTTGTACCTGGAGGAAAATATGAGTTTAAGTGATTGGCTATGGGGTTAGCAACTTCACTGAGTGTGTAGGAGAGAATGGCAGAACATATAATTTAACAGATAAAAGGTAATCTTTTTATTTCCTCAGCTGATTACCCTCAGCATTTAAAAGACCTAGAGTTCCTATTTGAATGCATTTTAATAATAAAATGAAGCCAAAGAGCCAGTTTGTGAAGTCAGAAGTCAAATTTTAGGCCATATTGCGCCAGACCCTGACAAAATATATGCTGTTAAAGAATCTCCTAGGCCAAATACAGTTAAAGAAGTGCAATCCTTCATAGGATTAGCGGGATATTTTCACCGTCACACAGATTCACTTAGCCGTATATCTAAACCCCTCACAAACTTGACTGAAAAAGAAATCCTTTTTGAGTGAACCAAGGTAGCAGAAGCCGCATTCCAAGCATTAAAAATGCTATTATTACAGCACCAGTTCTAAGGAGTCCAGACTTTTCTAGAGAATTTATTGTATCTGCAGATGCAAGTGACTTAGCGTTGGGAGCTATTTTGTCACAAAAGATAGGAGAAGAACTACCTATCGCGCATTCGATTTTAATTATAGCACCACTGAGAAAGAGTGTGTAGCTGTTATTTATGCAATAAAACAGTTTTGAGTTTATTTGAATGGCCGGAAATTTTAAGATTGTTACCGATCTTCGATCACAGAAGTGGTTACTTAATATCCAAAATACCGGGTCGAGATTAGCCCGCTGGGGTACGATGCTCCAAGAATTTGATTTCGAAATAATACACAAGCCCGGACGAATACATGGCAATGCTGATTTGTCTCAGCCGAATAGCCATTGGGGCAGCAACGTAATATGAGCCTGTCATCTCCCAAGAATTGATAGCAGAGGAGCAAAAGCGAGACTCAATTTTACATCTTATTATTGAGAGATTAAAGCAGCACAGTTTTATGGATGCTGCAGGATATTTCTTAGATGATGATATGTTATTCAATTTATAGGTTAGTGCTTCTAAAAGAGAGAAATGGGAGCAAATAGTCATCCCTGAGCAGTATAAGCAATGTGATGAGAACTTACCAATGAGTGGACATGCAAAAGTGAAGAGGATGAGAAAGAAATTTGAGAATCAATTTTATTGGATAGGAATAAATAAGGAATATTGTTGAAACTGTGAGAGTTGTCAGAAGAAGACAACCCCCCCCCCCCACTGAAAAGGAAGGAGCAGCTTTTTCAAACGTTCCCTAATGTGGAATGACCCTTTTATCGAGTGGGTGCTGATTTGGTCGGTTCCTTTCCATTATCAAATGGAGAAAATAAATACAGTATATTCTTGTTTTAGTCGATCATCTTAGTCAACCATATTCGAAGGCTATTGCTCTCCCTGATCAGAAAGCTGAAATGGTGGCAAAAGCGCTAATGGAGACGGTATTTACCCATTATTCGATCCCCATGCAAATGCTCATGGATCGAGGGGCGAATTTCACATCGGCATTAATGAAGGAGTTATGCAAACTTTTAAAAATCAAAAATTAATTCACCACATCCTCCATCCGGCTTCGAATAGCCTGGTAGCACATTTTAATAGGACATTAGTTTCAATCTTAAAGCACTATGCCAAAAAGCAGCAATGTATCCGGGACGAAGCTCTCCCTATTGAACGATTGGCTGTAATTCCTCCGCCCACAGTGCAGTAATATAAACTCCTTTGTTTTTGTTTTATGGACTAGAACCAACATTACTGTTGGATATATTGACGAGCCCCAGACGAGTAATTCATGATATAGATGCTCATGAAACAGAGCAGAGACTGCAAGACGCATACGACGTAGCTAATAAAGCTACTGAAGCTCAGCAGCATAAAAGAAAGACATATCAAGAACCTCGACAGCGACCTTATTCATTTAAAGTTGGTGATTATGTTTACTTGCATTCACCTTTAGTTAAAAAAGGCCTAACTAAAAAGTTAGCAGAAAATTATAAAGGGCCTTATGAGTTAGTGAGAAAATTATCTGAAGTGAATTTCATTATACAGAAGATTGGTGGGAACGTTAAACAATTGATTCACACTAACTGACTTACAGCGGTGCATGGGATACAAATACAAACAAGTAATGTAACTCCAGTGGACGATGAGCCTGAAAGAACGTCAGAGCCAGGAAACCCACATAAGGTGTTTTGGCACAGAGATACCTAGAAATAATGCCCGTTTCTCCACCCCCAGTGGAGCCAGTGAGACAGGAGGAGCCTGTTTGCCCCCCACATGGGTATAACTTAAGATGTCGATGACATGTCAATGAGGAGGACAGGACCAGGAGCTCTCCTCGCGATTCCCTAGTCATTAGACAAGATCAGGAAGCAGGAAATATAAACATGATTGAAGTTATGGAGAATATCGAACCAGATGACTTCACTATTACTGTCAACGGAGAAATGGCCAGAAAAAGTATGCAAGAAGAGATAAGCGAGAAAATGGACAAAATGGAGCAGATATTAGTACAGATAGTTGGAGATATGAGAGAAATGAAACAGATGAGCAAAGAAATGAAAGAAATAAAATTCCAGATGGGAGAACAAATAGGAGGGATAAAAGAAACTTTGACAGGTTTAATGAAAAAGAATAAAGAGCAGTGCAAGGTGCGAAGAAATTTCCCCTCCCCTCCCCCACTGATGATGACTGCTCAATTGGTGTATAGACCGACTGTAGTTGTTTCACCTATAATGCAACAGTGAACAATAGTTATCAATGTCAACCCAAAGTGAAATATAAAAGTCCAGTACCAGCAGAGAAATGGATAGCGCCTCCCTGAGAGGTGGGTGTAACCCATCCAGCACACAAACACGGAGGTAAGCGAAGTGTAATAATGACAGGCAATAATGCTCCAAAGGAGAACTCTATAAATTATCCCATCCCTGCTATGAACAAGGCAGAGACATCATATTCAGAAATACCTTGAGATATGAATGCAAATTTCCCATCGATGACGAAAAACCTTTTGCCTGAACAGTGGCAAGAATTATTTACGGCTTTTTTAGAGAAATATAGATGTCCACCATTTTAGTATAACCATGGAACTTAGACTTTATTATAACCACAAGATATAAGCAGATTCAGATTTTAATTTAAGAAGCTTTCATGTGCCTACTTACTGCCTATTTGGAAGAAGAAATTAGAATTATATATTCAAATAATTGCACCTTTATTATATTTTATGCATCATTAGAAGTAATTCTTATTACGTTTAATCAATTATATTCCTCAGCCATTAGTATTATATGAAGATAATAGACTTTAATGAACATAAGAAGCATTTAGAATTTATTATAATACAATCAATTGTCGGTGAAGGAGTGGGTTTCCTTTCTTGTAAGACGAGACAGGCTATGAGAACGGATGTTTGTCCACCCCTGCCTTGGTGGAGCAAGTTGAGACACCATTGGGATCAACTCTGCTTCGCTTCTCCTCCGGAGTCCATAGTCCAAGAACTGACTTTGGCTGTCAACTGAAATGATTGACAACCGTGAGGGAAAGTTTTACCCTCATCTCAGCCACATGTAATATTAAAATTAATCCAAATAACCCATACGTCATCAATACGTTCTTGTGAATAGCAATTTGGGATGTTCTGAAGTGAGAAACTTTGATTCAGAAGAAGTGGAGAGTCGCCTGCCAGACGTTGAGAGGAGCAGTAGTCAGTTGAGAGAGACGAGTAGAATTGCCAGCCGGGTGTAGAAACAAACGGAAGAGTTACCTGTTCAATTGATGATTATAGACGTATTACTAACCAGTTAGAAATGTTAACACTGAATGCTTGCACAAGAGGTTCCTGAACAGTGTTCAGATGAGAATGAATAGAATGCCTCTTCTAAGCATTGCTAGTTTTGAAGCTCCCTGAGTCCAACAGCCTATGAGCAGCCTTTGTTGTTCCATGATAGAGGAGAAGAACCAAGCGCAATCTGAACCAGCTGCCGTCAAAGAAAGCCATTCTGAGGGCCGTGCCTAAATTCATGTAACATCTGGTTTGAATTATTCTTGTTTGATTTGGATAAGTAGATTTAAGTTAATTATAACGATTGTAGTTTTAAAAGTGATTAAGAGCGTTATTGTGGGTTCAGGAATTAATTATATAGACTGGGAAAGTTAGTGAGCAGAAATAATAGACATTATGGAGAATAACAATAATAATATGCAAATTTTAGGCTTTTATAATGAAGTGCCGGTTTTTGATAGCAGTATAAATGTAAACGAGTTTTTCTAGAGATAGGAAGAAATCTCTGCCGCTGGGAATTGGACTGCAGAAACAAAATTTCAAATAGCTAAGATTAAGTTAACAGGTGAGGCTCTATAATTTGCGAGACAGAATAGGGATATAGCAGAAATTATGATGTTTTCAAACGGCTATTAACAGCATGATGTATCAAAGAAACTTAATGAACGCAATAAGAATTCATGGAATGTGTACAACAGAAAGGAGAGGGAATCCATCATTTTGTAAGGCAATTGCAATCCCTAGGCAGAAAATTGTTAGTTTCGATTGAACGAGGAGGACAAATTGTAGATGCTAAACATAAATATCTACAGCAGTAAGTAGACAATAGAATAAAGGATAAGTTACTAACTGGTATAACAATTAGTTTACAAAAAGGAATCATTTATCATAAACCTGCCACATTAAAAGAAGCAATAAAGTTCGCTGAAGAGCTAGAGGAGGCGGAACAGCGTTTATCAAACAAATAGACGACTATAAATGTAGTTGATGATAAGTGTCGCGAAGATGATAGGAGTCACGAAGAGGAATTGGCAAACCGAATAGAACAACGAATAGTGGAAAAAATAAAAATCAAAGAAAAACTAAAGCAACAGAAAGCTACTGGCATGGTACGCATAGATCACAAGAAACGCATAATAATATTTTTCAGCCTGTAACCTGCGATCGAATTAGAAAAAATGTTGCCTCTCATTATTGCATGAAGGTGGGTCACTATGAAAGGAGTTGTCGAAAAAAAATATAGAAATAATTGGAAACAAATTAATTATAGGGACCGAGGAGAGCTTCATATGCGAGTAGAAACAGCAGTTGTTAAAACGCGCTGCAATCAGCCGATACATCCACATGAAAAGAGCCATATTCATATCAGTACACTATCGTTTAAGAAGCCTAGGTGTTTTTGTTGTAACCGTGTCAGACACAAACAGAAATTTATTGGTTCCAAAGGAAAACACCGCTCCAAGAAATAAAGGAGAGGGACTGTGTTGGTAGAGTAATGATTGAAAATATCAATATAATAAATCCTTCCGATGTTGTAACCCAGAATGCTGGTTTGGAATCACTAGATTCATGCAAAACTTCTATTCATGCAAAATAGAGAAAATTATGGAAATAGACACCAAGGAAGTAGATAAATGCAGGAATGAAGAAAACCTAGGTAAGGTAGAAGCACAGCTTGTGAGGATAGAAAAAGAATTGATACTGGGTGTTCCTCAGATGTTAGAAACATGCCGTGGAGAAAGGAAACCAATATTGTGAAATGCTGTTAGGAAATCAGTAGAGAGAAACAACAGATTAACTGATAGATTGGAACAGATCGAGACTGCCCTATCTAATATTCCAGAGTTGATACGTAATTCAGTATCCCCAATGAAGGGGGAAATACAAGCAAATTTATTGCAGGCCATAACAGCTAGTAGAAAGGAAAAGTAGAGATTGTCATTAAGGATAGAAAAGGTGAATGAGTGGATCGATCATATATATGATGGGACGAAACAGATAGGCATCAAAGTGTTGGAGAAACATCCTTCCTCCCCAACCGATGGCTTGATTAACTACTAGAGCATTGCTTGATGAGTAAATTGAATTAAACCAGCATATGGGGTTGGAGGACCTATGGAGAAATCCACATGGGAAAGAGCAGGAGCAAAAGAGAACTATGTGACTCATTTAATGCCCCGAGACGCCCCACCTATATGTGTGGATAAGATGTACCTTCCCCATCCAGAAATACAGATAGGCCAGCCTAAGAGAGGACTCATACGCTCAGCATATGCAAGAAATGCTGTAAACACACTCCAAGGAAACGGGGAGAATAAAAGAAGTTCGGGATGAATAGAGATAATGGATGCACATCAATTTACAGACCTTTGGAAGGTGATCAACGGATTAAGTAACCAAATGGCTGTAAAGAATCAGGCATTGGCTGGAATGAAATAAACAAAATTTGCATAACAATTGTATATGGTTATTCCTAAGTTCTATTTTTAATATGAAAAATATTAGATCTTGAATCTTATAATAAAAATTTATGATCATTTTATTTGAATTGTTGGTCAATTTAAAGATTTAGAAATTAGTCGTAAGAGCAACTTAAGAACATGTTTAACAGTAAATAGATACTTGGTTAAGGAAGTAATAAATATTGGTATGTGGTGACCCGCCCCCTCTGATTGTGATGTTCTGATTTTTAAGAACAGTTAAACAATACGTTTGTTCGGAGTTGGTTGACAGTGGTGTTAATTTACAGTTAGCTCTGTCGAGTCGAGTGGAGATCATCTTTTCACCCTATCCCCCCCTCCTCCTCGATAGCGAGCTTTGTGCCGTGTCTATCAATTCTTGAGCACCTATTGAATTTTATCCAATCAGCGATGATTATTTTACCGTCAGTGAGCGACGTCCCTTTACAATCTTTAGAGGGATATTGGCAGTTCTTAGAGAGATCTAGAGAGAGCCTGGCATTAGCAAGTTCGACGGAGGAACTCGGTGAGTCCGTCTAGAAGGATGGAGGAAGTGGAAGCAACTATGAAAAAGTCGCTACATACTTTTTCTAGAGTGAAACATTTTCACTAGAAAACATCCTTTACTTAATACCAGTTTATTATTCCCTATTGAAAGATCAATAAAAATGACTATTATTATTATGAGTATTGTTATAATTTAAGCCAACTGTTAGTTAAAAACATTCGCGGAGCCCGACGAGGAAGAAATCACGCCACCCCCGCCACTCACCGCAGCGAGCAGCGAGCGACGACGACGAAGACAAGAAGTCCGGTAATGGTGCGCATCCTTTTCTCATTTCTCATATCATATGGTCACAGAAACTTATTAAATTGTTAGAAGGATGCTTTAATTAACTTTTAATTGATGTGAGAATTGGAGCAGTAATAATTTGTGAGATTAAAATGAAGAATATTTTATATACTGTGCTTAAAATAACAGCTATCTTGTGAAAAGTAACGGAGAGAAATTTAAGTAGTTCACTTAAAAAGAATAATGTTAATCGCGGAGACTTAAGAGTTTAATCTTCATTATTATAACACAACTTGATAAATATAAAGTTCAGGTATCTTTGAACATTAAATATGTAAGAATTTTATTATAAAGGACTGTTAAAGATTTAAAGAGCTCAATTTGATTAAACTTACCTTTAAAGATTTATTTCATATTTCATTATTTGTATATAATGTTGCTTTCATTGAATAAATGTGTGTTTTTATAATTAAACCTAGTTCCAATTGTTTCTCCAGACATCAATATTTACAACAATAAAAACCTCGGTGCACTTTCACGACCGGGCCGGAGCAAAATAAACCTCGGCTACCCGTTCAAATATTACGGACGGAAGGAAAGACCAGGCCTTGGCTAAAATTTGGTGTTTTGGGAGTGGAGATTATTGGCGCAGACGACTGCATTAGTTAGGGCTTGGGTACCTGTACAATGGCGCAGCCGCGACAGGATTTGTCTTAAGGTGGTACTTAATAATTGAAGTATAACGCCATCTTTACAATGGCAAATATTTAATTGCGACATTTATAGTATTTAAAAATCTTTTGGATCCTGCTTACTTAGAAGTTAAGATTATTAATATATAATTTTTGGGATTTATTTATTATAATGATGGTAAATCAAGGCAAAAAAGGGAATATATAGAGAGAAGGTGCTATGGGAGGAGCGGTGTTGCTCCCCTCTGGAAATCCAAGCAGGTGGTTTCAATTTCCTATCTCGGTGTGAAGAAACCTAAGGAGAGAAAATTTTAAAACTTTTAGGCTTCATGATAATGGAAACATTGTTTGACAAATTGAGAAATGGAGGTTCAAATAAATCAAGAATATTTGCCCCTATACCAAGAAATACCCTTATGTAATGGGAAGGGGGAAGTTGAGGAATTTTTTCTTTGTGTGGAGGAAGTCGCCCTCACAGGAGGGTGGGGAGGAAAAACCATGGTGAATATGGCTAGATTGAGATTAAGATGATATGCACTTATGTATTTTAGAGAAAGTGGCAGGTTCGATGACCCTGAAAATTATGTACAATTTAAGAATACCCTAATAGATAGATTTGGTAGCATAACGTTAGAGGAAAGAGAGGAGGTATTTAAAGGTTGTATGCAAAAGGAAGGAGAAGAAATTCAAACTTATGCTACTAGATTAGTGGCGTTGGGGAGAAGGTTAATACCTCCCGTGGAGAAGGTAGAAGGGGAAGATGATAATTTAGTGTAGGCTAAAAGAGAAATGCGGCATTCAATTATAATACAGAGATTAAAACAGCATTTCGAAGAAGGTTTACTGCCACATATTAGGAATGATATGATGTATGCAAAGGCGGAGACGTGAGAACATGCAGTGGGACTGGTGGAAAGGACGTATCCATAATGAATGAGAGTCTGCTATGATAGGAGTGGTAGGAGAAAATACTGATTGGCAAACAGAGATGGTAAACAGAGTGGAATATAAATATAGGAAAAGAATAGAAGAAGCAGTGACAAAGACGATTAATGATCATTTTGCACAGCAACCTAGAATCAGTCAATGTAGAAAGAATAAATATAACGATAATAGAAACAATCAATATAGGAAGAATAAGCCGAAAGAAAAGAATCAAAGATAATCTAAAATAAGGAAAGGGAAATGTGAATCCACAAACGGTAACAAAAAACGAGGTGGGAACCTCCTTGGCTCAGTGAGGTCGAGACGGGAAGGTGTAACAGAGAACACAGGAGAAAAAAACAAAAAACGTTTATCGGAGAAGGTTAGCTGTATTATGGTAGAGGCATTAATAGGAACCTTTAAAACAAAAATGCTTGTTGATATGGGAAGTAAAGTTACATTGTTGTCAGAAACAATGATCGATACATTAAAGAAGAAGGGACATGTAGTTAAAGCTATCGAAAAACCTAAACTAGAACTCATGGGAATCATGGGATGTGGGTTTCCCACTAAAGGAGCGTATGAGGTAGCTATGAAGTTAGGTGATCGAGATTATATGATCGAATGTTATGCTTGGGAGAAACAATGGCCACTTAAATATGAAGGAATTTTAAGTCAAGATACGTTTGTGTCTAGAAAACTTGCTATTGATTTTGAGGAACAAGCTATTAGAGATTATGACAATAAAATATATTTTGTAGATATTCAAGAGGAAGAAGGTTGAGAGAGATTATATGGAGATGGTGCCAGTGCACTTGAAGAAAAGAGTTATTATTCCTCCATTATCTGAAATTGTGAGCAAAGGAGTGGTAAAAGGAAAAGGGTTAAATGGGAGACAGGGCGTAATTGAAGCCTATGATTTAAGAATACCAGGATTAAAGACTACTAATGTATTGGTAAAGGTGACAGATAAACATACTGTACCTATGCGAATAATAAATTGCTCCCAAGAAGAATTAACTGTAGATAAAGGGAAGAGAGTAGGAAGTCTACAAGAAGCAGAACAACCTCCTTACGTAATGAATCATACTATAGAGATAAGGGATGAAAAAACGAAAGAGCCATTAAATAGAGAAGAATATTTAAATCTATTTAAACTAGATCACATGGAAAGGAAAGAAAGAGAGCAACTTGAGGAGTTATTATGGAAATTTAGAATCTGTGTTGCACAGAGTAAATTTGATCTGGGATATGCACATGCATTCCATCACAGTATAGATACTAGAGATGCGAGACCCATTGCACAATTACCGTACTGTATTCCGTACGCACAGCGAGAGATAATGGATCAGATTATTGATAATTTACTGAAAAATGATGTGATTACAGAATCAACGTCTCCATGGGCAGCACCTGCCCTCTTAGTCAAGAAAAAGGATGGAACCTGTTCGTTGTTGACTATAGAAAATTAAACAAGGTGACACGCCTTGACATTTTCCCTTTACCGTTGATATCGGAGACCCTTTCAGTACTAGGTAAAGCTAAAATATTTAGCGTTTTAGATGCAAATCAGGGATATTTTCAGCTAGGAATAGAGGATGGATATAAGACTGGATTTGTGGTCCCAGGAGGCAAATATGAATTCAAGCGATTACCTATAGGATTGGTTAATTCGCCGAGTGTTTGGGAAAGGACTGCAGAGCATATTAGACAGACAAAAGGAAAATTTGCACTTGTCTATTTAGACGATTTTTTAATTTATTTAGCTGATTATTTACAGCATTTAAAGGACCTAGAGTTCTTATTGGAACGCATAAGGGAGGCTAATACTAAAATGAAGCCAAAAAAGTGTCAGTTTGTGAAGTCAGAAGTCAAGTTTTTGGGCCATATTGTCTCTGAGAGCGGTATTGCGCCAGACCCTGATAAAATACACGCAGTAAAAGAATTTCCTAGGCCAACTACAGTTAAAGAAGTGCATCCTTCTTAGGATTAGCCAGATATTATCGACGTCATATAGATTCGTTTAGTCATGATGACGACATGTTATACAATTTAAAAGAAAGTGCGTCTAGGAGAGAGAATTGGGAAAGAGTACTAGTACCGGAAAAATATAAGAAGTATGTTATGAGATTGTATCATGATATTCCAATGAGTGGACACATTAAAGCAAAAAGAATGAGAAAGAAAGTAAATAAACAATTTTACTGGAAAGGAATGAACAAAGATATTCAGGAATATTGTCGTAATTGTGAGAGTTGTCAGAAAAAGGGCCCCCCCCCCCCCTCTGAAAAGGAAGGAGCAGCCTTTTCAAAAATTTCCTAATGCGGAACGACCTTTTTATCGAGTGGCTGCCGACCTCGTGGGTCCGTTTCCAACATCTGATAGAGGAAATAAATATATTCTTGTATTAGTCGACCATTTAGGTTGATATTCGGAGGCTATTGCACTCCCTGATCAGAAAGCTGAGACGGTAGCGAGAGCGTTAGTAGAGACGGTGTTTGCTCGTTATTCGAGCCCGACACAATTACTCACGGATCGTGGAGTGAATTCCACTTCAGCATTAATGAAGGAATTGTGCAATATATTGGGGTTAAAGAATTTATTTACTACAGCGTATCATCCAGCATCGAACGGAGCTGTAGAACGCTACAACAAAACGATGGTAGCAATGTTGAAGCATTATTTTAATAAGCAGCAATGTAATTGGGACATTACTTTGCCGTACATGAGCTTCGCTTACAACTCGACTCCCCACAGTGCAGTGAAAGAAACACTTCTTTTTATTCGATGGAAGAGAGCCAACCTAGATCCATGGGCGCGTGACTTATGATCTAGATGACAATTATCCTCATGAAGCCGAACTTAGACTGCAAGATGCCTACGAGATAGCGAGTAAAACTGTCGAGGAGCAGCAACAAAAACGGATAAGTTATCATGACCCTAAGCAGCGACCTTATGTTTTTAAAGTCGGTGATTAAGTTTATTTGCATTCACCCTTAGTTAAAAGGGGCTTAACAAAAAAGTTAGCCGATAATTTCAAAGGACCTTATGAAATAATGAGACAATTGTCTCCAGTGAATTTCATTATACAGGAAATCGGTGGAAGAGATAAACAGTTGGTTCATGCTAATAGACTCAAACGGGCATATGGAATGCCAAGGCAAACAGAGAATCAAACTTCTCAAAATCTTGAGTCTAACATAGATCAGAGCTAGAAAAAGAAACCCTTCATCCTCCTAATGACAATTTTACGTATTGGCATAGAAATATGCAAATACCTCAGAGACAAATGAAAGTAAGAGACTGGCAGTGCCCTATTCATTTTGCTGAGCGCTATTGGTGCCACCGGAAGTGCAGCGATCTCCATTATGGGAATGGCAGAAACGTCAGGTGGCATATGTTCTCAATGTTATTTCAGCTGTTTTTGTAGATGACTTGAAGAGGTATTAGTAAGCATAACTGATTTTTTTAAAAAAACTTTATTGCATTAACTAACGATAACGTATACTTTTAATGACTTTCAATAGCTGATTCAATGCCTTATGAATTTTTAAAAGAGCACGTACAACTCGCAACTCCTATTGTTATTGTAATAATGGAGGCTTAGCCAGAGACAAGTGAAAGCATAGATGAAGAGAACTGAAGAAGCAAAGTTATTTCTTCATCCATGTTTAAAATAAATGAATCTAGAGGAAGGATGAATTTATTTTTTAAGTCTTAACGGACTTTTATTATTATAAAAGTTGATTCTTATAACTTAATCAGTCGTAATACCTAATAAATATTTTCATTTGTATTGCTAAATAAAAAGTAAATTTGAAGCCTCTTCATATAGCATTACCAGTGGAGTTTCGAAAATATCTTCAGTTACACAATTTAAATTGATTTATTCTTTATGGATTTTTAAATATAATAAGTCGTGATAAGACACTGCGTATATTTTCTCCATTTATTTTTTCTGTCAGTCGCTTGGTTTCATGGTGATATCGAATATTACAGTATTGGACTCATTTCAAATGAATGGTGAGTTAAATTAGTGAATATATTAATTTTGTTTTCGGTTATAAAATGTAATGTTTTTGCTAGAATTTTGATAGGCATATTCAATTTTCTTGCTCCTTTGCTCTCCTAGATTATAAAATTCACTCCTAATGATTTTTTTCTGAAATTTTGCACAGGTATACTACATCTTTCGATGGTGTGAAAATGCCTCCTTATTTTTTTTTCTCAATGAGATTAAGGCTGTGGTAGCTCTGATATTGCTCTTTCAACGCTTCTTTACATTAAATGCAGATTATAGATTTAATTACAGACCTAGAAATGAATTCTGCCGAATCACAATATTTGGACAAGATTTTAATATCAGGGATTGGATAATATTGAGACGCGTCATCTGATATGGATTCATGATTATATTCATCAGAGTTAACACAGATGAATTAATGTTTTGTGCCCTGCACACAATTTTAACCTGGTAAATTTAATGCCAATCAATTTGTCATTAATTTAATGTTTAATAAAAAATGCTGTATAATTTTGTTGCCGAAATAAAAGATGTATCCACTTTTTACGAAGAATGTCTTCCTTTGGAAATCTACAGCGCAAATGTTTCGTTTTCTAATTTTTTTGTTTAGCTTTGAAATAGCTATTATACACGGGTGTAAGAGCTTGGTGCTTATTTCATGCGTGACAATTTTTTTTTTAATGTATTCATCACAATAAAAACGTTTATACCTATGTTTACTGAAATATCAGATGTTTATACTACAAGTATAAAAAAATTTAAAAGCTGCATCACAAAATTGTTTTAAGATAATAAAAAAAATGCAATTTTAATTTTTGTTAATCTGATAAGAATGGAATATTTGTAAAGGCAGGACATTTAAACTGAAAGGATATTTAAAAATTTAATTGCTATCAATAAACAAACCTAACATAATTTATCAAATATTAACTAATTGATTTTAAAATTTTAAATTAAAAGAAAACCTGGTAACCTAAAATATTTTTGAAAAAGTACTTAAATTGTTTTTTTTTTTTTTTGTTTTGTTCTTTTTTTAACAAAAAACGAAAAGGAAGAAATAATTCTCAGTTCAATAAAATAATCAGTTTCTTAATCCAAATATTGTAATAAGCAATTAACAAAAAATATAATTACTTGTGAACTGAAGTATTGGATCTTTTTTAAAAAAACGATTTGACCAATATGTATGAGAATTTCGTCCAGTTAGATATTAGAAGGGGGGATTATAATTTGTACATCTCGTACTAATCAACAATAATTTGGATTATAATTAGTGAACTGTATATTTTATTTTATTAACTTTCAAATTATAATTTATAAAGGAGAATTCTCCTAGTTGATTGTTAATATAACTCGTCCTCCTTTTCCATTTAAACTTTTTTTTTTAAATTTATGTATAAGAATAATTTTATTTATCACCAAATAACTTTTTATCGGATAGGCCGATTTGGATGATTATTTTTTTGTTTAATAGAGCAAGTTTTTCTGGTGGTTCCATAATAAATTCATCAAGATATCTTAGGTATATATTAGAAAAAATAAATGTTTGCGATTGATTCACATGCATTGCCTACGGTGATCAGCTTTTTGTTGCCAATCCCGATATGGCGGCGCGAAGGCACCATTAGAGGGGAGGTCACTGCCAGTCTCTTACTTTCATTTGTCTCTGAAATACCTACAGGTAATATTGTACCTCCACACCCCGTGGAACCAATAAGACGAGAGGAACCTGTTCGTCCTCCACATGGGTATAATTTAAGGAGCTTAGGCCCTGTTGCTGAAGAAGAAAGGGTTAGAAGTTCCCCCCGTGATTCCTTAGTCGTCAGACGAACGCAAGACACAAGGAACGTAAACATGATCGACATAATGGAGAATCATGAACCAGGGGACGCAATTAAAACCTTCGATAGGGAAATAACCCTAGGAAGTCAGCGAGGGGGAAAAAAAATACAAAGATGGAAAAATTAGAACAAATATTAGAACAAGTAGTGGGAGATATGCAGGAAATGGAAAACACGTGGGAATGCAAGTGAAAGAAATAAAATACAAGATGGAAGAACAAATAAGAGAAAATCAGCTAGGAAAAGGAATAACTGAAAAAAGAGAGGTAATAGACCAAGAAAGACCACAAATGGGTGAACAAATAAAGGAGGTAAAGAATCAAATTGAAGAAATAAGTAAAAGTATAGGAGAAATAGTTAAAAAATTTAACGAAATTCGAGAGGAAAGGAAGCCAGGAAAACTCCTCTCCCCTCAACCACAGGCATCTATTTATCTTTCATATCAAACAATCGACTCCCCTATGCAGCAGCAGATTGTTTATCCTTTGCAAAATACTCATTGCAAACTCGAGGTGCCAGAGCAAGCGTTAGAAATTCAGCGGATGCGAAGTCAAATAGAAGCAGTAAACGAAACCATTGCCGTTTTAACAGAAAAAGGAAAAACGAATAAGGAGCAACGAATAACGAGTGAGGAACGGAAAGGAATTTCTCCGTCTCCACCTATGAAGCCAGTGCAACCGGCATATACGCCCGTTAGTGTAGCACAGAATACGCCACAATATGCACCTTTATCGTACGGTTATCCTTATACAGTGACTAATTCTGCGATTGTAGGAGAAAATATACGATCATGCCCTCAGAATTCATATGTCGTCCCACAAGTTTATGAAAACGTTTTAGGAACGAACACCGCGTGAAACACAGGCGCAAATGCACCTATAACGAGTGAGAATCTGATGAATTACAATTCTGTTGTTGAAAACGCAAGCGTATCTTGTTCAGAAAAATCCCAAGGTCTCAAGGAGACATCGACAACAGCTACTAAAGATTTGCCCCCCAGAATTGTTAAGGCAAATGATGAAATTTTTTGGTAATATGAATGGATATTTATAAGAGAAAAGGACAAGACACAAAAACCCTGGAATGCAATAAATAGTTAATAAATGCAACTGAAAAATAAAATAATAATTAACAAATAACAAAATAATAAATATATAAGTATAATTATTATACTTATATACTTATATATAAGTATTACTTATATATATCATTACTTAATATATATAAGTATTACTTCTATATATTACTATACTTATATATTTATTATTTTGTTATTTGTTAATTATTATTTTATTTTTCAGTTGTATTTATTAACTATTTATTGGTAATATGAAACAATAGAAGTGAGAAAATCATTCTGAAATAATCAACAGGTGACAGTTTTCCTTAGTCGTTCTCATTTATATTGTTGATGCTATAATATCGACAGAAGTCGAGTTTTAACTCTTGGAGTAGAAGTCATTTTTTATTGTATGGACTAGGGTAGTGGGATCGTGGGTGTTTTGCTAACTATCCCCTATCCTCCCTCCTTGTTCTGGAGTTGACTGGAGTTTCTGGGGAGATTTGCATTCCCGTCCCCCAGTTTGAGAGGTTGGTTCAGACAAGAGTGCGTTCTATTATTCTTTTAATAATTATCTAAGTATTGGCGTATACCTACTGGCTTTATAATTTGTAATTTAAAATTTTATCCAGGGAATAGAAACCTTGTAAATCTCACTAACTTTTGTCGAGATTCGTTATTTTGCGTTCGGCAATTTATTTATTTTTTGCCAGCTTTAGTTCTATTATCATTGTTTACGGTGGCTTTCAGTGTCAGGAGACCTGAGGTCCCCGCTTCCTTTTTAAAGATAAAATGGCGTCGGAAGAGAAATCAGGTGATTATGATTCTTCCTTCCACGCAAGAATTCTTTCATGACCATGCCAGTTGGAAAGAAAATCTCTTGAAGCATAAGTATCTCGGAATGAAATAGTTACAATCGTAAATAAACTTGTATTGACAGATGGGACAGAAAATGGCGACTCCTTTTCTAATATTAATTATAAAGTTTAATATTATGTCTAATGGGTTATTTGTCTCTTTAGTGAACACCTAATCGTGTAGCAATTTAATCAACAGGTTTCAATTTGAAGCGGAGTGAAAGTGATGATCGAAGGAGATTTGAATTACGTTCGACATCTGCCCGTAAGCAAAAACGTTACGAGATGCTCCATGTTGAAAGAGGAGTAAGAAATAATAGATAGAAAGAAAAGACAGGGATCACCCTTTCCTTGATTCTAACAGATACTCTTACTATGAAAAGATTCTAATAGCCACTTATTATTAAAATTAATTACAAACTTAACTTAATCTAAGAAGTATAAGTATTACTTATAAATAAAATCAATATATTAAGATGGAATAGTGTTTATATTCTAGTATTACTGATGATAAATAAAAGGAAATATATTAATCCTCCTATGTTGTGTTAATATTATATTGTAATAATAATTAAATAAGTTACGTATCTTAGGAATAAACGTTAAGCATTATTGAACTGTAATAATGATCAGTCAGGTGATATTATTGTTAAGAAACTGCGATCTCAATTTTTAATTGATAAACATTAATAGTTGAGCCACGTTTGAATTTAAAAGGATTTTATAATAAAGCTACTTATTAACTAATTTTAGTTAATGCACAAGAGTTAAATACCTTATTCAATAATTTATTAATCTTAATGCGACCAGCCTTGTAACTTTTAAGAGGTTTAAATGATTTATTTACAGAAATAAATTATTTGGGACCCCCCCCCCCAATAATAGAAACATTTGATTGAATCTCTTAAAGCAGCCATTAATTGATCTTTTAAGATGTTTTAATTAATCAGTAATTAATAAGTGTATTGACTTGAAACATGAAATAAGAAATGATATTATGAAGTAGGAATTTGTCTTACTTGAATATTTTGAAGAAACTTGATAGACGCGGTGATGTCGCTATTTGTCAATCGCCATGCGTTTTCTTTTGAACAAAGGAGTGGATTTCTTGATACAAAAATGCAGGAAATTGTTGAATGTAATCCAGTTGATGTGGCACGTAATAATTCTCGTGATATATGAATTTTGGTATCCGTAAAAGAGCGCGATTGGAATTTGACAACGTCACAACTTCACATGAAATGAACTCGATTGAAGAGGGTTGTTTCTTAGAGAATGATAGAGAGATAGACAAAGAATGTCAAATAGAACCCTTATCACCACCCGGACAAGGAGGCCAAACACCCTCAAGGGTTAAGATCATTATGTGAAATGGGGAGAAGGTTTTCCTTCTAATTTCCTTGTGTGGTATCAATAGAAGTAAGAAATGCTTTAAAGCGAGATCCATTAGGGGAAAACTAATTTTTTTTTTCAAAAAAAGTTACGAGTAACTTTAAGATCTTTATATCAATAAAGAATCATTTCTTTTGATTGAGAGTGAATGAATGAATTTAAAATAAACAGTTTATATTTAAACAATAATTATTGATAAGATATTGATTAATTAAAGCTTTTGCCTCATTTATTGACATGGAATTGATAAGAAAGAAGTTAGTTGTGTATTTTACGCACTGTTATTGGTACACTGGTTGTTGTTAAGTTTGAATACTTTTATTCATTAAGTCATTGCATAAAGTTTTGGTGACCAAAAACAAAAAATATGATATGAAATAAGTAAAGTATAGTGCATTATTTCTTGACCAATGAACTTTGATGACGTAATTGACTTTTACGAGAGCGAGAGAAGAAGGTGTCTTGCTCCTTTCTCGATTTTTCTTTCTATTTCATGACAGCACGAGGAAACAAATGAAGCGTAGCGGAGAGACATCGTGACGACATCAGACCGATTTCAGCCATCGGAGATGAGGAATCACCCCCCTTCTCTTCGCCGTGATTTTCCATTCTCAAACGGATCGATTTCAATACAAATAGCAATGCGAGCGAGATGGATGAAGAACTTAGTGACTACGATAATTTCTTTATTTTCCAAGCGGATGGAATGGAAGCAAATAACTAAGCAATTTCCTATGGAATTATCATCAACAACTTTGAACTATGAGTGAGTAAATATGAATTACGAACTTTCAATTTTTCAAGTCCACAACTTTGATTCCAGTTCATCGGTATTACTCAAGAACTTTTGTGATCATGCGAAAATGAAGTGTAAACATGTGAGTCAATCATTATGAACTTTATTGTGAACTTTTGTGTAATTTTCGCGTGTTCGACTTGAATAATCATGAACTTTTAAAACATAATAGTGACTATTTCTTTAAATATTTCTTTTTAATTATGTAAACAATAAAGGTGCATTGCCCAGACGTTTCGGAGAATTTCTGTGAAAAGAGAAATTAAAATTCTCCTTTTGTAACGATTGTATAACATTGTGACTTACCAGAAACTATGACTGTAATTTTGAATTTCAATCAATTTTTATTGACGTTTCAATAAAAAGTTTTATTAGCTGTGTGCAAGAGGAGAAGAGATCATTGTGATGTGAACAGGTGAGTAGAGGTATGCGCATTCATGCCCCATCGTGGAAGACTTCAGGAAGACCTCAGTAGCGATTTCGGACCAGGTATGGCTCAGAAGATTTGAAGTTTATTTTATTTGCGTTCGTTGAAAATTTGTCATCGGTTAGATGGACAAATTTTGAATTTCCGGGAGCCATGTGGCGACCTACCCCTTTGGTTTGTATTGTTCTGACTTTTAAGAACAATAATAATCTCTTCTCGATAGCGAGCTCTGTGCCATGTCTATCAATTATTGAGCATCTATTGAATTTTATCCAATCAGCGGTGATTATTTTACCGTCACTGGGCAGCATCCCTTTACAATCTCTAGAGGGATATTGGCAGTTCTTAGAGAGATTTAGAGAGAGCCTGGCGTTAGGTTAGGTTAGGTTAGGTTAGTTCGACGGAGGAACTCTGTGAGTCCGTCCAGAAGGATGGAGTAAGAGGAAGCAACTACGAAAAAGTCGCTACATACTTTTTCTAGAGTGAAACATTTTCACTAGAAAACATCCTTTACTTAGTACCAATTTATTATTCCCTACTGAAAAATCAATAAAAAATGACTATTATTACTATGATTCTTGTTATAATTTAAGCCAACTGTTAGTTAAAAACATTTGCGGAGCCCGACGAGGAAGAAATCACGCCACCCCCGCCACTCACCGCAACGAGCAGCGAGCGACGACGACGAAGACAAGAAATCCTGGGTAATAGTGCGCATCCTTTTCTCATTTCTCATATCATATGGTCACAGAAACTTATTAAATTGTTAGAAGGATGTATTATAAAAACTTTGCTTTAATTAACTTTTAATTGATGCGAGAATTGGAGCAGTAATAATTTGTGAGATTAAAATGAAGAATATTTTATATAATGTGCTTAAAATAACAGCTATCTTGTGAAAAGTAACGGAGAGAAATTTAGGTAGTTCACTTAAAAAGAATAATGTTAATCGCGGAGACTTAAGAGTTTAATCTTCATTATTATAACACAACTTGATGAATGTAAAGTTCAGGTATCTTTGAACATTAAATATGTAAGAATTTATTATAAAGGATTGTTAAAGATTTAAAGAGCTCATTTTGATTAAACTTACCTTTGAAGATTTATTTCATATTTCATTAATTGTATACAATGTTGTTTTCATTGAATAAATGTGTTTTATAATAATTAAACCTAGTTCCAATTGTTTCTCCAGACATCAATTTTTACAACAATAAAAACCCCGGTGCACTTTCACGACCGGATCGGACCAAAATAAACCTCGGCTACCCGTTCGAATATTACGGACGGAAGGAAAGGCCCGGCCTTGCTAAAATTTGGTGTTTTGGGAGTGGAGATTTTTGGCGCAGACGACTGCATTAGTTAGAGCTTGGTTACCTTTACAGGTAGTTATGCAGTTTAACCTTTATGACATTTATAAGAACGAATTTTGAACTTTCTGTATAAGTTGGAAACGACTAATGGAGTATGTTGCTCGGATTTCTACTCAATTGGAAATTTGTATCATTGCTATAGAACTTGGCATCAAGTTTGAAAATTGGTTGTGTAGATAAGGTGAGTTTCAGCAACTACTGTGATTAATTGGGAAAAAATGTACATATTTAATTTTTGATACCATTGAAGGTTTTTTTCTTTTGAGTGTTTTCTAATGATGGGATTACTCATTAAATTGCCATCTGTAGATGTGTCACATCTGAGTTAAAATAGAAAACAAGTACCATGTAAGCTTTTGGCGTTTTAACTAATTAGAAGTTTGAATGTGAGAAATATAAACATAGTTGTATTAGATTTATTTAGTTGTTAAACGTGGGATTAATTCTTGGGTTAGAATTATTATTTAGTTCTTAATTTTTACAATTAAATGATGGCTAATTGTCACGTGATTATACCTTAGCCTTGTTATGAATTGATGATTTAAAGAAGCGGAGAAGGAGAGGTCTCTCTCGCAGCCGATGTTGTTTTCACCATCTCAGGTTACAAAGGAGCACCATCGGCTACTGAGACAGCTACAAAGACTACGTCATCGCAGCTTCAATACCAGCTCCACCACCTGCATTTGAGTGACGACTTTAAACTTGTCAACAGTGTCGATTCAAACCAAAAATAAAAGACTGCCTTGAATTCAGCAGGTAACCAGGTATTTAGAAGAGACTTAACTGTGAATTGAATTCTAAATAATAATAATTGGAAAATGGTCTTTAGAGGATTTTTTCATGCCATTACCTCCGAAGTTAATTAATAATTAGTTAATTACATGTTAATGCGAAAGCAGTAACAGCAGCTGCTGTTGTATATAGTCCTTGCATTTATATTTTGTTTATAATGCAAATATATTAAAAATTTATGATCGCGAGGAATATCATAACCTTTATATTGCAACGATAAATAAATAGGACTGACATTTTGAGCATGTTACAACACTATGCCCCTTTAACCATATCTCAGTATTGCGAGAATGCAGTATTTTCTCGGCATGGAGCCGTTGTGACATCAGAAAATTGTTTCGTCTAAGATTATTTTGTGAATTTGTCCTCAAATACCTTATGCATCCTGTGTATATATACACACGTACCTCGTGGTTCTTATGAAAGCATTGAATTGATGGAAAGCAAACACTGAAAATGTCATTAACAATGTAAAAAACTCTAACACAGTTTTGGATCTCCGGTATATATACAGGATGACGAAAAACAAATCGTTGATTATGATACACATAATATATCATGGTTTACTGATGAATTCTGTTAAATGAATTTGGGTCCGAATTTGAACGCTAACTGAGATATGAACAGAAATAAAAATGTCGCCACCCAGATCCAGAAATTAATAACTCAGGTTCTAGGATGATTAAATATGGATGAATTACAGAGTACATAAAAACTGTGTATAATATTAAAATTTGATCGAATTCTAACGAGTAGTTTCCGCATTACGAACTCAACATCATAACATTTAATACAGTATAAATTCATAATGAAAATTCGAAAAGAAAAATTTTAAATTCACTCAGTGGATTGACCTCTCCAAGTATGGCACAGCTAGCCTAATTAATTTCTTGATCACGTCATCATATTTCAGATGTACACTTTCAAAGATTCAAATCTCTTCTTGGGTGGCAGTGCATGTACATTTTCCGTTGTCTGTGTTCTGCAATCCCAACAATCTGAATGGGGTTATTCACTTGTTGTTGCAATTTCCACTCTGCTTTCGATGACTTGAAGCAAAACTTGGCCATTCATCACTTTATGTATTCTAACAGTCGCTGTTGATATTCTTGCATCATCGAGAGCCACCTGAGAACTTTATGATTACTTGATCTCTCACGATTTGCTCAGTTTCTAAATAGTCTGATAACTGTCTTTTATCTCTAGGCAGTGTTCATTTTTAAAGTCTTTCCAGTTGTTAAGTTCTGAGAAATACCATTTCTAAGAAAAGTCCTAACTACAGGATTCTAAGTTTTGTTACAAATTGAACCTTATTTATGAAGCACAAACTTTGCCTTTTATTTTTTTTATCGGCCTTGGCGGCACAGTGGTTACGTGATCTTCTCTGATGGCCAAGGACGACGAGGATTTTTTCAGGGGGAAAATCCTGAGACCACGCACTTCCTTTGGAAGGGAAGTAAAGCTGTTGTTTCTGTGTAGCCGTTTACTGGCTGCACGTTATAGAACCCTTTCGAAGCAAAATTTGTGGCCCCTATAATGCCATCCTGAAATGACCATAGCAGTTGAAGAGGACGTTAATACTAAACAAATCAAACCAAACCAAGCCTTGTATTTTTGGTCATGATATATATATCGTTGGTCCGTGCGTAGGCTAGTGAATTGCGTGTTGAGACCAATGCTAAAAACTAACCATTTTTGTTAACAAATTTTGCCTTGCATATATTCTGATGCCAGTATAAATTTTTGTCTTCTCTGAACAATACTCATTCATTTTCTCTTGGAAACAAGCTTTCTATCATTACATCATTATTATATCCTCATTATTATAATTCCTGGAAACGAACTTTCTATCATTGCATCATCATGAAAGTATTTTTGTATCATCACCACATCGGTTTCTAAACATAGACATTCACACAGAATTGATATTCCTGGCATTGTTTTGACCCTTTTTTCATGAAATTTTGAAACACTGTATATGAATATATAGTACATATGAACATAAGAAAAAGCTTGCAATTCAAACAACAGGAAGCAACCCATTGAATTTTGCTTTATTTTCCAAATCTCATTGAATTTTGTTTTATAATTCTCAGAAGTGGGATGGAATCTTGATGCCTAAGAAATCCTGAATAGCAGGTTTTGGTATGGTTTGGTTTTGATTGGTATTAACGTCCTTTACAACTGCTATAGTCACTTCAGGATGGCATTATAGGGGCCGCAAATTTTGCCTCGAAAGGGTTCTTTAACACGCAGCCGGCAAACGAAAACAAGAACCAATGGCTTTATGTTGTTATTTCAGTATTTTTCTCCCTGAAAAAATTCTCATCTTCCTCGGCCGGGGTTGAACCCTCGTTCTGGGGCATCAGAGGCGATCACACAACCACTGAGCCACTAAGGCCGAGCTGCACATCAGGAATTCTATGCAAATGCACTCAGCGTTTCCCGGGATAATTACAGTTTTAGGTAAACAGAATAACCTCAAGAAATAAAATCTCAAATTAATTTTCAGTAATTCTACAATTTTCTGCTGTGGAGAGCTTGCGTTGTTCAGGCGTTTCTGATGCCTGGATAACTTTTTTTTTTCTCTGACCAGTAATCTTTCTTTTCATCGGTAGCAGCTCAAGAAATGTGAATTAACGTGTATCTTTTGAACGATAATTATAGAGTATAATACAGTATGCTTGTTGATTTGAAGAGTCGAGTTGATTTTTTGTCACAGATTTTTTTTAACCCACAAACCTGAAACGGGGGGGGGGGGTGGAAATGGAAAAATAATTTATTGCAAAATTCAATGAGATTCGGAAAATTTTCCAATGAGTAAGAAAGTAATGAGTCTAATTAAATTGATGAATATATATATTGCCAGTCCAGTTTGTTGGCTGCGTCTTCAATTGGACGGCTTATTTCGGGCTTCCCTTGGATGCTACTTCCCAGACCAGTAAGTTGTCTTCACTCGCTTGGCACGGAAGTCGTCCTAAGGTAAGAGTCGAATTGCTGTCATCTGAATCGTGTGAAGGAATAGCGCACCTCCGTGGAAACGTAAACTTGGAAGGCGGCAACCTCTTCAGGTAAGTCGACCGTGGTGGGAAGGCTGTTTGAAATAGAACCAGAGATTAGATTAATACGGCGCACAGACAAGCAGTCAATGAATTAAACACAGAGGTCTATAGGACTTAATTCTGCATGATACTAAGGATACCGATAGCTTATGATCCCGAGTCCAAGCGCAGACATTTGTGAGGGCACCCAGCATGAAGACCGGCTGTAGCAACAAGGGGAATGATCACTTCTATGGTGTCCAACCTCCTCGGGAGAATAATATCGAATTTTGAATTGGAGTCGTGAGCAGAATCGATGTCAGTCATCTCTGCTGTGGAATCCGTAGACATCCTATGCACGAACCCCAATAACGCTGTTCGAGTTGCTTGGCTTAGTATCCTCTTGTGGCGAATTATCGAAGACTAGGCGATCTCCTTCTTCTTGAAGTGTAGTGCACTCTGGGTCACTTTGCAATGGGGCAGAAGGTCACAAGCATATGTAAGTTCCAAATCAGTGACTTAATACTATCTTAGATTCCTTATGGTGACTTGAGAATTCTCCTTCTAATCTGGGCGGACCATAATGAGCATTGGACCGGTAAATTCTTACACCTCGTCGGGACTGATATGTTTCTTCTGGGTGGCCGTCGCTCCTTAATTGACTTCGCTCCGGCGTGTCACTACTTATTGACTTCATGCTGTCTGCAATCATGCTCATACGTCAGCGGGCTCGGTTTCCTTCCTTTGCTGCAGATCTCAAGGCCTTACGATAGGAATAAACAGAATAGAATGCAATAATATTATCAATCTTACTGTCCGTAGCATTTCCAAGGCTTTGTCAATTTCCACTGCACAGTCCAAGTTTTCCTTTTTTCGGCTGAGCTCCATCCGCTTTGGCCTCCTTGCTCATCGGGTCGTCCTCACTTGCTCTTCCTCTTTTCTCGCTTGAACCTTGAATTTATTTCTCTTTGGTGGATTCTGGGCCGATTCTGCGCGTACTGTTCTCCAATAATCTTTCTTATTTTGGCTCTCTCCTTTTCCGGCGGATCTACTTCGGTTCGGCGTAACAGCTTCTCTCTTCTTTCTCTATTTTTTTTTTTGTAAAACCCTCGGAGATCTTATTTAACCTGTTCTTTCCTTTTGAGGGTTTGACACCATCCCGCCACTTATCCTGCCTCTGAAATTGCCAATCTTTGATCACGGTCTTTCATTCTTTTGTTCTTCTGTAAGATTAAAAGGAAATTTATTATTCTTTTCCTTCTTAATTACATTTGCTTCAAGACTTTTTCTTTGAGTTCCCGAGCTTTCCAGCCTTTTTCCTAATTGTTTAGAGAATCGCCTGACTAATTGCTGCCATTGATGTAGATTTTACTTTGGTTTCCAGGTGGGCTTTTTATAGCCAAACCACTTTACCAGGAATTTCCGGTTGGGGGCTTTACCTTTTATGTCCATTAATTTTTCAACTTTATACAGGGTGTTTCAAAATTACGTACAATAAATTTAGTGACATATTCTTCAGGTCAAAAGAAGACGAAAATGTTCTATAGCACTTTGTCTGGAAACCATTTATTTACGCGATACAGCCAACTAAACCCGTGGCTCCAAATTACAGGAATTGTTCAAAGTGCTCGCCACCAGCTCGCATGCATGCTTCGGCTCGTTGCATGAGCGACCTTCTGATGTCATGGAAGAGTTTGTCGCTAGCATTACGAACGGTTTGGCATGCATTTTCAATTCGTTGTCGCAGATCCATAATGTTAGGAACTTCTGTGCTGTAGACGATCGTTTTCACATGACACCACAGAAAAAAATCCAAGGGATTAAGGTCGGGTGATCTTGCAGGCCAGGCTACCAGGCTATCCACCGATTTGTGTATGCAGCATTAAGGTGTGCTCGCACAACATGGCTGAAATGTGCTGGAGCGCCATCATGCATGAACCACATGTTAGATCTTATCAAAAGAGGAACATCTTCCAGTAATTCTGGCATTGCATTCTGCAGAAACAAAAGATACGTTCGCCCAGTCAATCGTGGCGGCAACACATAAGGGCCAATAAAGTTATTTCCGACAATTCCACACCAAATGTTCACAGAGAAACGCTCTTGATGCGCTCGAGCTCTGGCAACATGCGGGTTAGCATCTGCCCAATGGTGCTGGTTGTGAGAATTTACGATTCCTGTCCGGATGAAGGTTGCTTCGTCCGTGAAAAGTATCTGGCTGAGACAACTAGGTCTGTACCATGACGACGTTGTATCCATTGGCAAAATCGTTGTCGGTATGGATAGTCCATTGGGTTCAGTGCCTGAACCAGTTGCAGGTGGTATGGATGCAAAAGCTGACGGTGAAGAATGCGCCAAACAGATGAGTGCGGAATGTGTACCATGGAAGAAATACGACGGGTGCTTGTCTGTGGTTCATCATGTATGATGTCAATTATCACATCCTCTTCATCCGGAGAATGTGCTACAGGTCGCCCTTGTCCTGTTTGACGGCCAAAGGAACCACGCACCCTCAAATGTCTGTCGACAGATACAAATGTTCGGTTATTTGGCAAACGTGCATTCGGAAAGCGTTTTTGGTAGAGTCTTCTTGCTTCCACAGCATTTGCGTCCGCAAGACCATACATTAGGTGCATGTCAGTGTATTCTGCACTGGAATATGTGTACATGACTTTTTTTTCGTAAATCATAATGCGTATGTCAAAGCACGCAATCGTTCTGAAATTGATATTCCTATTAGATGTACAGTAGTGAAAATACAGTAATGGAAACAACCATACACAACTAATGGAACATCCCTAAAGTAGGTTTAAATGGAACAAACCACTCAACCTAGTGTTGGGTCGAAATGCTGGAACTGCTAAAATATCGTCCGCTAACTACCGTGCTTCCCTACTGTATGATATTGGATTACTCGCAAACAAATCATTTCCAGACGAAGTGCTATCGAACATTTTCGTCTTCTTTTGACCTGAAGAATATGTCACTAAATTTATTGTACATAATTTTGAAACATTCTGTATACATGAGAAAAGTCCGTATTTTTAATTGTTCCCGGGGGCTTCCTTTTTTCCCTTCATGGATAGAATTTTCTTAAAAAGGATACGTGCAACATTTTTGTTTTTACTTTATACCTTGGTGGTATTTGAAGCTGTGCAGTTACTTCATTAATTACCTTTTTTAACGATAAAAGGTCCTACAAATTTTGGATATAGTTTCTTCTTACTGTTCCTTTCTGTTTCAGTATTCTTTTTGCTGTGCATCGGTCCCCTTTTCAAAAGCAGGTAAAGCCGTCAGTCGAAGCTGCCCACCAAATGTGCCATTTGATGCTTTTCATTGGTGACTTAGTTTTGACCTTTTCTCGTCGCGACCCACGACTTACATGCTTAAGTGTAAGCCATTTTTCTTTTAGGTTCTATTGTGTTTGAAGAAGCCAGCAAATTAAAGCAGTAGGAGATGCGTAGAAACAAGATGGCGGAATGGTGGGAAGAGCACTAATGTTGGCAGGAAACATAATCAGCGTTATGCAAACGACAGCATGTGCATTTCGGTGAAAATCATGAACGTTTCGCAAAAAGTGTGCACGAAAGTGTAAATCCACCCATTTGGGTGACTTTCAGTGAAAATCATGAACGTTTGGCAAAAGTGTGCATGAAACAGTAAATCGACCCATTTATGTGGCTTCGGGTGGAAATCTACTACCGTTAATTTTTGCCTTCTTTTATTTTCCATTTAAAATGTCGCCTATTAAAATATTTGCTGTATGTCCTATTAGCCTTCTCTATATTTTTCCTTGCCTGAAACAACAGCTCTTTCAACATAGTTTTAAATTCTTTTTTTGTTTCTTCCTTTTCTAATACCTCTCTTCTTATATGGGGTAACCTTACTTCTCTACCCAAGTCCATGAAAAACTGTGAACATTTAATGGCTTCTGCCATAGTGGAATTTATGGCTATTTCTGCATAAGGCAGATACTCATCCCAATCGTTTCTGTCCTTATTGACGTAATTCCTAATGACCTGAATAACTGATTGGTTTGTGCGTTCTGACTGTCCATCAGTTTGAGGGTGAAAAGTTATGTTTTATTCTCAGCAGTCTAGAGATTTCTCGCGATACATGTGATGTAAATTTTACATCCCTGTCTGATATAATAATTGACGGAAATCTGTGACTTTTGAAGATATTATTAATCAACAATTTCGCCGTCTCTTCTGATGAAGTAGTGGTTTTGCATGGGATCATTCGCACCCGTTTCGTCAGTCAATCAGTTACGGTCATTAGCGCATCGTGACCCTCCCGTGTAAGCGGTAGGGGGGTATAAAATCAATTGTAATAACCTCCCATCTCCTTTTTGGTAGCGGTAGCAGTCTTAAATTTCCAAAAGGTGACATTCGCAAATCTTTTTAACTTTGACAGACGGAATACGTTCGTACGTACTCGCTTACATCTCGTCGCTTTTGTATCCAGAAGTAAGATCGTATTACATTTATAGCATTTTTTTATATCCCATCTGCCCACTTGTCAGAATATCATGCACTTCCTTTAGAATGGAGTTAATTATACTTGCCTCTTTCAGGATTGTCAATTGCTTTTTCTCTTTGTTGATTTTATAGAATAGCCCTCTTTCTTCCTCTATGAATGCAGGTCTCTTTTCCCTACACCTACTGTAGTTGGGATGCCTCTCCGTTGCCTACTTTATCTTTTTTTTCAGTGCATTACACTTCTCTTCTGCCTTTATAGTCATTATTTTCCCACAGTCTAGCTCTTCCCCCGTTTCTTTCTTTTTCTTGAAGAATTGCTCCACCCTTACTTTGGCTTTGTTAAAATTTTTGCAATTCTGCCTTTCTATACTTTTTATAGTGGGGATAAAATTGCCTGCAAGTACTTTTATTTTTTCCTTTTCTTCCCAACCTTCTATATTATTGGCCAAGGTTTGAAAAAGTTTGTTATATTCTCCAATGATCTTCACTCCTTTTTCATTAAAACGTTGTTCTATTAGCCATTCTTTAATGTCCTGTCCAATATTCTTACTTTCTATTAAACTCACTAACACTGATGATTTTCATTTTTCTTGTCCTGTCTGCACCTCTCCGAATCACGTGATCGAGTAAAGTCTTTTGACTCCGCAATTGTTGAAGGGAGGCGTTGTTCCTTCCTCTGAAGCACCTCACCGCTCTCTGGTTCGTAGACTTTCTTCCTTCACTGAGAGGGCAAAGAAACAAACAAAATATAAGCTCAACTATATTTGACAATTATTAGAGTTCTTATGCAGTGGAACCAAACGAAAAATTGCCGTAGTCTCTGTCTTGTCTGCTTCCAAAGCACCTCCCTGCTCTGTCAAGGATTTTTCGTAACACATAAAGCATGGAACGGGGGGTGAAAATGCAAAAATAATTTATTGCAAAATTCAATCAGATTCGGAAAATTTTCCAATAAGTAAGAAAGTAATGAACCTAATTAAATTAATGAATATATATATTGTCAGTCCAGTTTATTGGCTGCATCTTCAATTGGAGGGCTTATTTCTCGCTTCCCTTGCATGCTACTTCCCAGACCAGGTAACTTGTCTTCACTTGCTTGGCACGGAAGACGTCCTAAGGTAAGAGTCGAATTGCTGTATTCTGAATTATGTGAAGGAATGGTGCACCCGTGTGGTGCAGCAAACTTGGAAGGCGGCAACCTTGAGGTAAGTCGACCGTGGCAGGAAAGCTGTTTGAAATAGAATCAGGGATTAGATTAATACGGCATCCAGGCAAGCAGTCAATAAATCAAACACAGAGGTCTATAGGACATAATTCTACACGATACTAAGGATACTGATAGCTGATGATCCCGAGTCCAAGCGCGGACTTTCGCGATGGCACCCAGCGCGAAGACAGGCTGTAACAACGTGGGGAACGATCACTTCTATGGCCTCCAACCTGCACGGGAGAATAATATCGAATTTTGAATTGGAGTCATGAGCAGATTAGATGTCGATCGACTCCACTGCAGAATCCGAAGATGTCTTATGCACGAACCCTCCGGGGTCAATAACTCTGGTCGAGCTTCTTGGCTTCTAGGTGATGTCCTTCTTCTTGACGTGTAGAGCACTCTAGGACACTTTGCAAAATGTCTATGTTTGTTAAGCATTGGGCAGAAATTCACAAGCATATGTATGTTCCAAATTTTTGTCACTTAATGTAATCTTAGATTGCTTAGGTGACTTGAAGTTTCTCGTTCTAATCTGGGCAGACCACGATGAGCATTGGACGGGTAAATTCTTACACCTCGTCGGGACCTATAGGTTTCCTCCGGGTGGCCATCGCTCCTTAATCGACTTCACTCCTGCGTCTATCTTCGTATCGACTTCGTACTGTCGGCAATCACGCTCGTACGTCGGCGGGCTCAGTTTTCTTCCGTGGCTGTGGATCTCGAGGCTTTATGATAGGAATAGACAGAAAAGAATGCATTAATATTATCGATCTTACTGTCTGTAGCATTTCCTAGGCTTTGTCAATTTCCACTGCGCAGTCCAAGTTTTCCTTTTCTCGGCTGAGCTCCATCCGCTTTGGTCTCCTTGCTCGTCGGGTCATCCTCACGTGCTCTTCCTCTTTTCTCGCTCGAACCCCGACTTTTATTTCTCTTTGGTGGATTCTGGGCCTATTCTGCACGTAGCTTTCCCCAAATAATCTTTCTTCTTTTGGCTCTCTCCTTTTCCGGCGGGTCCACTTCGGCTCGGGGTAACAGCTTCTCTCTTGTTTCTCTTTTTTTTTGTACAATCCTCGGAGATCTTATCTTCACCTGTCCTTTATCGCCTTTCCACTCTTTTTCAATATTCTGCTAACTCTCCATTATCTCCAATTACTGTTCATTTCTCAAGTTTTTTAAGAAAATGTGAAGTTCTATGTACTATCAATTTTAAGAAAAGCCCAAAATAGCAGTTCTATCACTATTGCAAACCAATTTTGTTTTATAATTCACTGAAGTGGAAATGAATTTTCATTATATGGCATAATCAACCTTATTTATATGCACAAACATTGTTGCGTGATGATACCATTGTTGGTGCAAAATTTGCCTTGCATTGTTTATAGAAAAGTGGGATCAATAAAAGAACTTGTCGATCGCGCAGTAAGTGTTGCATAGTTCAGACTCGTCGTAAAATAAATATTAGAATTAAAGAATATTACTCCCTTTTTAAAAATAGCAATAGCATTAATTCTATCTTTGCAGATCATATTCTAAAAACAAATCATAAATTTGGTAAAAACGCCTTCAAAATTTTACACACTAAAAAGGAGAAGCTACGCTATTGGAGAAACGGAATCAGGTGAGTCTTGGCGTATATGTAGAGTGTCCTTGCCTGAAGCGGCGCACCTTATGTACTTTTTTGCGCACGTAATTTGTCAGCAGCAGCGGTAGTGCAACGGTTAAGCATGCGCTTAGCATCTCGTAACTTTTTGCAGGTTGTTGGTTCAAGTCCCGGCCAGGGAATTTTTTTTTCACAATGGTTTTTTTTTTCATTTTTTTTTCACAAAAGCACATAACGTGCGCCGCTTTCTAGTGCCCAAATTTCAGGTCAATTTTCTCGCGAATGGTTGAATAACGTGCCCTACTGCTCCTGCACACTTACAGAAGCAAGGACCCTCTACATATACACCAAGTCTCACCTGAATCCATTTCTCCAACGGCGTAGCCCCTCCTTGTAACAGGTAACCCCAAATTAAATAATCTTGCTGAATCCCTAGAAATCATAAATAAGCCTCCCGAAGGACTGCTTAACTTAGACCGTGGTCCCATGGACATCACTGACTGGTTGTTTTTCTACAGATATCACTATTAATCACTGGTTTCTTTTATTTGTTCAGTATATGTTAATTCCCAACATTTTTATCCTTTATCTATCTTGTAAGGTGTCCTCTGCAGCGGGTGAAGGATAGGGGCTGATCTTGCTGCTGATGTGCTTGCTGGAAGTGGAGGTTGTTTCCAGGATGTGGGTTGGGTTTTGAAGGACAGGTGGTACCGTGGTTTACTGTGTGTAATATTTGCGCATGTGGTGACAATGTGGGTTTGTTTGGCTCATCTTATTCTTGGTTTCAACCCTTCCCCTCTCTCTTTGAACGGCTCCTTTTGTTGGGTAGCACCCCTGCGTCAGCTCTTGGTCTCAGTTTCTCTGCGCTCGTTGTGAGTAGTCAGTTTCTGCATTATCATGCTGATAACGAGGGCCTAGTCCTCGAAATGTACATACATGCATTAAAATTATTATGCGGAAGAGTGTTTTCATTATATTTATTGAATTTATATCCACAGTTTCGTGATCTGATTACTTTATGTATGTATTTTTATATTTTGCTGTACTTTCCATTTCATAAATATTTTCTTATATAACTTATCACAAGTCACCAGTGTAAAAAATCGATGATCGCGATTTGTAGTATTGAAATTTTCTCAATCAGTTATGTCGTCATACACCGTGAAAACAATCGAGAACTTACGTAATCAAGAACATACATCATGCGGACTATTTCTGGCGCATTTGTGTGACGTCTTCCAACATCCAATCCAGTTGGTGGTCATTTGAGGGAAAGAATCTTCTCCTGTTACATTTTTGCGGAATTTTTATATAAATCGGAGGAGTAGGGACAGAATAACAGAATTTTGCCCAATCATAACAAAAGCTATTACTGAAAATATATAACTACAGTGCCTGTTTTTTATAAGCTTTAGTCGGTAAGCTTAGCTTTTTTTATGCAGATGGAAATTATATTTACAAAAATAAATTTTTTTCCAGATATATGCCCTCAGCTATGCGAATGGATATGTGTGGCTGAATTCTTACGAATGAACGGTAAGATCTATTTAAAGTCCGAGAACGAATCATGGGGCTCAAAGTGGATGGTTCTTATTAGAGAGTTTTGGAAAGTAGGTCACCTCCGAGCTATTTCATTTAGTGTTAGCTCTTTTTTTGCATAACATTTCTTGAATTATTAAATCTATTTCTTTAAGCCTAATTAAATCTATTGGATTTTTCTTTTGAATGTTAAGCTTACATTTTTAACCCGCTGTTTTTCATTCTTTCCGAAACTTTTATAAGTATTAAAATAAGATTTCAATATTACTGTTATTTACATCAATAAAATCTTCATATGGAAACTGTATATTCCTTAGTAATAAATTAAGTCTTTTTTTCGACGGTTAAGTTCGAAATTTTCAGGAAAAGCAAACAATTTTCGGTTTTTTATGATTATTTTATTATATAATTTTTTTTACAATTTAACCAGTTTTAAAAAGAGTTCTATCAAATTAACTTGTTCATATTTGTGTATGAATATTATATTTTTACTCTTTTAATTGAAAAATATGAACCCATGACATAATCTAGAAAATTCTTCCAAAATTCAAGCAAATATGAAAGACTTGAAAGCATTATTCAAAATTCTTTGAGAGATGAATAATTTACGTCGGCATGTTAGCATTTAACCATTTTTTTGGTTATAAATAATGTCATTTAGGTATTAATCGGGAGAGTCGGGACGGAATAACAGAATTCGGAATAAAGGGTGAAAAATCGGGACGGCTGGTCACCACATAATTCAACTCGTAATATTGCCCAACCATAACAAAAACTATTACTGAAAAAATATAACTAAATTGCATGTTTGTTATAAGCTTTAGCTCTTCTTATGCAGATAGAGGTTATATTTACATAAATGAATTTGTTTCCTTAGATATGCCCTCGATTCATGCCAGTGGATATGAGTTGGCGAATTCTCACGAATGAACGTTAAAGTCTGTTTAAAGTCCGAGAACGAATCATGGGGCTCAAAGTGGATGGTTCCTTTTAGAGAGCATCCGATAGGAGGTCACTTCCTAGCCAGGGTTGCCAGGTTCAAACACTATTCACTCGCCCAATTGGGAAACTTTAGTAGCCCAAAATCGCCCAATGCATGTAAACAGTCCTTTTTCCCTGACTTTCCCTGATCACATTTCATTTCCCTGACTTTCCTCGACCACTTTTCATTTCCCTGTCTCTAGAGAGTGTGGGAACTCCGCAAATCACATTATGTCTGTGATGCAAGCTTCCAACTATTACTGAACATTATTAAAATCAAATAAACCATACAATAAAAATATTCGTAATTTACAAAGTTTTCTTCCTCAAAATGACTACTGATAATGAAATAATAAAACATTTATCAGTAAACATAATTGTCTAAAACCAGTTTTTTTTTTATAATACTGGAACACTAGACAAAAAAGGCCGTATAAAAGAACGACAAACTCATTCAATCCATTCCACAGCAAATCCACGTCGTCATCAAAGCGAAAGTCGGCGCAATTTAATAATTAACTGCGCAAATTTCTTTTGGCCTGGCAGTGTACATACACTACTGTTTATAAAAATCGCAACACCCTGGTGGAATAGCGCAATCTGCATTAAATTTGCAGCATTTGCATATCATGGGTCAGAAAAGAAACCATTAGATTTTCAGGTCAATACAATGCGTTTTATTGTCACATTAGTATCGGGTGAAACCACCATGGGGTGCAATTACAGCTTCTAAACGTCGTGGCATTGAGTCAAACAAGCTCTAAATAAGGGCCTGGGGAATATCCTGCCATGCTCTGTCTACACGGGTATACAGTTCATCCACAGTTGCTGCTGCAGGAGTCTGAAGAGCCAATCGATGAGCAACCCTGTCCCACACATGTTCGATTGGGAACATGTCTGATGAACGAGCAGGCCAGGGGAACAAGGGCGTCTGATGTGCTTGGAAAAAGGCGAGGACATTTTTGGCCACATGCGGTCGGGCATTGTCCTGTTGGAATACAGCGCCTGGAAGGTTCTGCAGGAAGGGGATGACCTCGGGTTGCACAACTTCCCTGATGTACCGGTCACTGTTCAGATTTGCATGGATTCTGATCAGACGGGAACGGCCATGGTAACTGATTACACCCCACACCATCACCCCTGGCGTTTGTCCTGAATGACGCTGCAGGATGCATTCTGGAAGGTCGCACTCGCCACGATTTCTTCTGACTCGTATCCTGCTGTCATGGTGCTGCAAGTTAAACCTTGACTCATCCGAAAACACAACTTGTTGCCATTCAGCTTGCCACTGTTGGTGTTGATGGGCCCATTGCAACCTGAGGCGCCGGTGGTTTTGAGTCAAAGGAATCCGCAGGGTACTCGTGCCATCAATCCTCTGGAAATCAAACGGCGTCGTACAGTGCTAGCAGACATTGTCCTGCCTACTGTAGCACCCCACTGTTGTGCTAACACTGTGGAAGTGGCTGTACGATCTGCTACACACATGCGATAGAGGTGTCTGTCATCTCGCGGTGTCGTCATGCTGGGTCTTCCTGAGCCTGGTCTTCGGTGTGCCCTGTTCTCTTCGCTCCACTGCCTCCATGCACGCATAATTGTCGTTGCATTACGTCCTACACGAGCAGCAATGTCACGATACGGCCATCCCGCTTCACGCAGACCAATTATGCGTCCTCTTTCAAAGTTTGTCAGCTGTTGATATGGTACCCTTCGTCGTCGTCGAGGCATGGTGTTCTTTCAAGCAATTACTCTGAAAATCTAATCATTTATACTCTGACCCATTATATGCAAATATTGCAAATTGCATATGGATTAGACCATTCCATCAGGGTGTTGCGATTTTTATAAACAGTAGTGTAGTAGCCCAATTCAGTCGTAAACGCAAATTTGAAATTTTAGTCGCAATTTGAACAAAAAAGTAGCCCAATTTGCGATAAATCGCCGAACTGGCAACCCTGTTCCGAGCTATTTCATTTGGTGTTAGTTCTTTTTTTGCAAAGTGTTTCTTAAATTATTAAATTCTAAAATTCTATACCCCCTCTATTTCCTTAAGCCTAATTACATTTTTGGATATTTCTTTTCAATGTTATGTTTGCGTTTTTAACCCAGTGTTTTTCATACTTTCCGAAACTTTTATAAATGTTAAAATAAGATTTTATTTTTACTGTTATGTACTTCATATGAAAACTGTATATCCCTTAGTAATAAATTAAATCTGTTTATTTGGACGGTTAAGTTCGAATTTTACAGGTAAAGCAAATAATTTTGTTTCTTTTATGATTATTTTATTATATAAAAAAATTTCTCTTACAATTTAGCCAGCTTAAAAAAGAGTTCTATAAAATTAACTTCTTCGTATTTGTGTGTGAATATTATATTTTTACTTTTTTAATTGAAAAACATGAACTCATGAAATAATCTAGATCAATTTTTCTCCCAAAATTCAAGCAAATATGAAAGACTCGAAAATATTATTCAAATATCTTTGAGAGATAAATATATTTACATCGACACCTTAGCAATTAACTATTTTTTGGTTATCATAATGTCATTTAGGGATTTATCGATGCAGTCATACGACATACACTTAATTACTATTATCCTTTAAATTCCTTTCGTGGTTTATAATTGCCTGCATTTTCGAATATAAATCTGTGCATAATTATGAAAATAAAAGTATTTTTTAGATTTCTTGTAATATCAAGTCAAAGTCGAATGTGTTTTATATTTTTATCTGCACATCATCATAATGTGTGTTTTGATGGTGATGGTGTCATGAGAGATAGGAAGCGAGAGAAAGAGAGATAGAGGCAGAGAGAGAGAGAAAGAGGAGAGAGTGGAAAATATGCCTTAAATAATTAATTCTAACGCCGCAGAAACTATGTAAATATGTCTGATAGGGACTTCAAAGTCCATTCATCAGGAGTAATTAATAAGGCAGTGGAGGAAAGGGAGATAAAAAGGGGTCTCTCTCTCTCTCTCTCTCTCTCTCTCTCCTGCTAGCTGCAAGGAGATAGCCGATGCCTCTGAGGAAACACTTTAGACAAAAAAACGTGATAGAGTGCTTCACTCGAATATACTTCGTCGTTACGTAAAAATAAAAGTATACGGTGGATAATACGGTAGATGTGCTTTTGGCTAAAGGTAAAAAATTATTTCCACGATTTATTATCAACTAGAGAATTAAAGTAGAGAAGAGGAAAGAGGACAGGATTGTTTTGAGTTAGGATTAGTAGCATCTGCGAGTGGGCAACTAAAGCATCATAAACAACTAAAGAAGTTGTAAGAAATGGTTTTTACTATAGAATTTTATTGCAATATAAAAAAAATATGAGAGACTGCTTTTTATTTGTTTTTATGATTCCCAACGGAAACAGAAAGATGATAGGTGCATCAATTTACGACAAAGGGCAGCCTACCAAGGATATTACACGAGCACTTAATTTTTATGAAGGTAAATCCACTAAACTGCTTATTTGTATAAAATTCTTTTTGAATGATGTATATATTATAGAAATTGAATTTAATCGAATTTGATGTTTGTTACTTATGAAAATTAATGGAGAAACTTAAGGCAACGCAATGAATGATGATGTTGACAGTAAGGAACGTAATAATCTTTTATTAATTCTGTGGGTGCTCATTTGAATTTAAACTTATTATGACTTCAAAAGGCTATGCGTTTAAAAGTCAATACACCCAAAAGTGTGTTTATACTATAAAGACATTAGAAGATTAAATTATTGAAATATAATATTAAAATATAATAGCGGTGCCAACAATGTCACTGTTTATTTTAGCTTATTGTTGAAGTTTATAATATATACAATGCCAAAAAACCACAATACTCACTTTTTAAAACGAGATGTAGAGAAAATTTCTGAAACTTTAAATAAAAAAAAATTGTGTGTCGCGGGACACCCGACCGAAGTGAAACTTCAAATGCATGATAATACAGAGTTTAAATGACACGTTAACGTGAAACGCCAGTGACGTTTCAGTACGTGAATGACGTTGCAGAAACGACACTTCCGCATATCTTCACGTTGACGAGTAGAGTTTACGGAGCTACGTGCACAACGCGTAGCCCACGAGAAAGACAGGCCCTAGTCAACACCACCTCTACTCAAAGCCTGAGCGCGAAAATTTCATACATTGTTACATCATCATAAAAAGTCATCTTTAATCGCATTTCTACCAATAATAAGCCCTAAATTATGACTTCGTATCATGATGTAACAATGTATGACGTTTCCGTGCTCAGGCTTTCTGTCTAGGGGTGCGTTCACTTATTCACTTGGAGTCACTCCGAGTGACTCCCGTGACTCTAAGTCATTCGGATTCCGTTTCTTTATTTGCTCCGAGTCATTTGGTCTCCGTTTCTTTCTTCGCTCGGAGTTAACTCCCTTGACCTCCAACGACAGGGTACGCTTGGAGTCTTTCGGAGTTTGTTTCTTTATTCGCTTGGAGTGCGACTCGGGTTAACTCCCTTAACACCTGTTTTCAAGCTGGAGTCATCGGAGTAAAAAAATTTAATGAGAAAGACGACGCAACAATGAAGAGTGCCAACAAGGTTGTGACTTCAACGATGATTAATTTTGTTACAATGAGATATCGTTTGCGAGCGCGCTTGTTAGGAGCCATGGCAACCACACAAACAAGAGAAGACTTTATTTCTTCAAGCTGGCGTATACGTTGTTTAACTATCAACATGGCCGCCTCTATCTTTCCAAAGTGCACGACGGCCAGGTGGCCGAGAGGACTAGGGCGTAGGCTTTCTAGTACTCGAGTCCGCCTGGTCGTGGGTTCGAATCCCGCCGTGGGCATGGATGTGTGTGTTTGTCCCGGGCTGCGTACTGTTATAACTTGTGTAAAAGGCGCAAAATGACCTTAGTAGTCGACGCCAAGTTTCTAATAAACCAACCAACCAAAGTGCACGATCATAGCCTACTCTAATTGGTTAGCCTTCCATTGTTGTAGGCTTGGCACGATACAAACGAAAATTTAGCTTAAATTGATCGAAAATTTGTATTCAAGACAATTTTTTCAGCATAATTATTAATTTTTATATACTGAATCTCAGTTCCATCTTTACGCATGAGGCCACCCTAGCCTCTGTGATAATAAATTAAAATTACAATTTTGACCAGAACTTTGTTTTCATAAAAATAATAAAAAATAAAAAATATGTTATTGTTTATTCTTGTTAATAAAAAATAACTTAATGTTAAAGATTCCCCATAACCTAAAGTGCCATGGGCACTGCTCATGCTTTTCTGATGCCTCCGGAGATTGCGAAGAGGGGAAAAAATATCTTGAATCGTTCACAAGTAGTGTTGCCAATTTAGCAGGGATATGTCCAATTTAAAAGCTCATTTCAATATTTTGTGCATTATACATTCATTTACGAAGTAGTATAATTTGTTTATTTATTAATGAATGGTTCTATACTCATTTATAAATGGAGAAGATAAAATAACAAATAATAAGAATAAATAATAACAAGTTCACCAATGAATAATGATGAGAGTTTTTGAAGAGAATTGAAGACTTTTAAATGAATGGTAGATAATTGCTGTGCATTGTTTAATTTTTATTAAAAATGTCCAACCAAAGACAAGCGCATGAAAAAAGGCTAAATTGGCAATACTGCACGCAAATGATTATAACGATCAAAGTCTTCGATTGTTACGTCGTTGTGTTGACTCTGAGCCATGACGCTAGTACTCTGAACACGTGATCACATTGACTCGGAGCATGATTCCGGACGAATAAGTGAACGCACCCTAGGTGGTGTTGCCCTGGTGCGGAAAAGTCATCTGATCATCTTAGTCCGAATAACAATGTAACCTTCATTGTTTCCATCTGGGATTTTAACAATCAGCAATTTTTCTTTTGTTGGAAACAATGAAGATTTGATTGTTGCTTTGACCAATGACGTATATTAAAGATAGACTCCGAATCCTATTGTTAACTGCGGCAAAAAGTGAAGCAAATTGAGCCATGATAGTTCTGGGCAGGAGTGAGCCGTGGAATAATTAGCTGTCTGGCTGCTTTGTTTTTGAAGATTTTGGGCCTGAGTAATAATTAATTCAAAACCATTCCTCAAAGTTAAACTGCGTACAACTGTACAAACAGACAAGAAAAAGGATCAGGAACCATTTTCCACAAAAATAAATCAAAAATACGTAACTAAAATGAAAATACGTAACTGAAAGACAATCGAAACGAAATTGAAATTGAAACCATGATCGAAAAATTGTTTATAAAATATAATAAAATACTTCAAATACAAAGTAAACGAAAAGATAAACTTATCAGTCCGTGATCGGCGTGTGAAAGAATTATTAATCAGCTACACTTTGTTTAGCCATGTGTTTTGCATCATCTTCACTCGCTTTCGGCCATGACAGTTCTGGGCATGGAGCTTCCCAATTTCCTTCAAGTTACAACAATAGGATTCGGAGTCTATCTTTAATATACGTCATTGGCTTAAACCATGTCCTACTGGATACTAACGACCTGTTCATTTAGCAGATTTCCATTGTTGTTTCAGGCAGATAAAAATTTTTGTTGATTTCCCAACAATTATCACCCTCTAAAGGGAGATTTCAAGTTTTTTTTCCTACCTGATTTGAATTACAGTGGCTAGAAGAAATGGTGTGTCAATTGCCGCTGATTTCGCGTCATCATGACTGATGACACCACCAGATGGCATGACTATCTAATGCGCCGACAATTACTCTATAATGCATGGCATTCAATGTAAGTTTAACAGGCCAACACTTTAAAAACACTTGTTTAATAAAATAAAATAATATTGAAAAGTTGAAATATTATGCAGATAAAACTAATTAAATGAATTTCAAAGCAGTATTCGTTTTATTTATTATTTAATCGAATTACAAAACGTTTTATTTAATTGTTACAAAAGGTTAAGTGCAGAAGCTAATTATATGGAAAACTGTAAGGGTTTTAATATTGAAATGTTCTTTTTATAATTTACAATTTTTCATATTTATAATTATATGTTCTGTGATTTTATAAATTATGTTTTTTACAGTAATGTTTTTTATGTTTTTATGTTAATTCTTCATTTTGTTCTAAACACTTTTTTACGATCTAATTACAAAACCTATTTAATAATTTATTGTGTGGTTAGTTTTTGTTTTTTTTATTATAATCATTTTACATATGGTAACTAAGTAAAAACAAATACACAATCCATGTATTTTATTGTGTACGTCTGACCTTTAAAAGTTTACTTTTCTCACGTACTGCACTTTTTTCTTTGTTTAATGATTTTACTAGAAAGTGCAAGCGCGTAAAACGTAGAACTTGATAATGCTATTTGTTACTGCAGTGTTATGGAGATTACATCCAACACGATTTATACAATAGATACCTACGTATCATAGACAAAGCTTTTGCAATATCATTTATGATATATGAATGCAATTATGTTTCAATTCTGTTTCACAGTGTGAATGTATCTTCCACTTTCAAAATCAAATCAAATATTTCGTCATTTTAATTCTACTCGAATTATGATTAATAATCGTTCTAGGTTATATTATTATATTTTAAATTTTAATTTAAAGACACAACGAAACCGTAAAACAAATGAAAACCAACCGAGAAATGAGAAAAATAGCTATTCGATTAAATAATAAAAAAAGCGAACACTGCTTTGAAATTCATTTAATTGTATAAATAAACGAAAAACGGAAAACACTACTCCACATAGGTATTTTATTACAGACTCAGATGTACATTTCGGATTTCAAAAATCCATCATCAGTGAGTGATTTACAGACAATCGACAATCGACAATCGAGCAGTGTAGTGTATCGGTGTTCGTGTGGAACTTGAAGCATAGCTTCCATAATCTCACCCTTCATAATCATATTCCAAGGGAAATACACTGAACTAGAAAAGAAGCCTGATGTACCCACAAAGGTCATCCAAAGTATGAAAGAAAATTGCCTCCTCTTGGTGGAGGAAAATTTGATTGACGATTGTCTGAAGTAGGAGTATATTACATAGTAAGCCACAGAAAAAAACGAAAGAATTTATGAAACCCAGTAATCTGGGAAGATGGCATTATCAATGTCATCAAAATTGACATCAAGGATATGTCTTGGATTGCGTTGCCTTTTTCTATGTAGAGAATGTTTTAGAATGCCAGAGACTAGATCATTATCATGATTTGCCATAATAGGCAGCACGGTTTTCTTGAGCCCTTGAACATATTTCCCGACATGGGTCATATCGAAATCATTATGAATGGAGTAATTGCGAGCAATTCTCCTATCTAATTGTGCAATAGTCCTTAGGGTAATGTTTTGGAAAGTTTGGAGTTCCTTCCATCTTGTCTTGCAAATCGTAGCCCAGACGGGCATGCCATATAGCAAGATGACACGAACAATAATTTTGTATAACAGTAGTTTGTTATCAACACTGAGGGCACTGTTACGACCCAACAGAGCAATTAAGCTGAACTTTGCTTTTTTGGCCTTGTTCATCTCATAAGTCACGACAATCGACAATCGAACAGTGTAGTGTATCGGTATTCGTGTGGAACTTGAAGCATAGCTTCCATAATCTCACCCTTCATAATCATATTCCAAGGGAAATACACTGAACTAGAAAAGAAGCCTGATGTACCCACAATGGTCATCCAAAGTATGAAAGAAAATTGCCTCCTCTTGGTGGAGGAAAATTTGATTGACGACTGTCTAGACTAGAAGCAGACCACTAGTATTAGATAAAACACGACCTATGAAGTCCAGTAATCTGGAAATATGACATTATCAATGTCTTCAAAATTAATATCAAGTATATGCCTTGGATCACGATATCTCTTTCTATGTATGGGATGATTTAAAATGCCCGAGACTAGCTCTTTGCTATGATTTTCTATATTGGGCAGCATGGATTCCATGAGCCCTTGAACGTATTTGCCAATATGAGTCATGTTGAAGTCATTATAAATGGAGGAATTGCGAACAATTCTCCGATCTTTTTGCGCAATAGTCCTAAGGGTAACGTTTTGGAACGTTTGCAGTTCTTTCCACCTAGTCTTACATATTGTGGCCCAGACGGGCATACCATACGTCAAGATGGTCCGAACAATGACCTTATAGAGTAGGAGTTTATTATCAATGTTTAGAGCACTATTCCGGCCCAGCAGAGCAATCCAGCTAAACTTGGCTCTCCTGGCCTTATTCAACGCATAAATTGCGTGGGGAGTCCAGGTAAGTTTAGAGTCAATGACAACACCAAGATATTTATAAGTTTCAACCCTGTCCAGTTTTTTGCCATATAGTGTTAGAGAATCTAATGATCTCTTTCTCTTCTTGGAGACAAACATCGCCTTGCATTTGTCTACATTCAATTTTAGCCTCCACTTGCTAAACCAGCTTTCACACTCCTTTAGAGCCTTCTGTAGCCGCGAGACTACTACAGCTGGTTGACGAGCACAGGTCAGTATAGCAGCGTCATCTGCGTAAAAAAAGAGCTTACATTTGGAAGGACTTAGAAAGTCTCGCATAAAGTAATTGAATAATACTGGCCCCAGGACTGAACCCTGTGGGACACCAGCTTTTACTTCATACATAGGAGAGAGACTATCTCCAACTCTGGCCTGAAAGAACCGGTTGGAGAGAAACGAGTGTATCAGAGTAATAATATCTTGAGGAAATCCATCCATAATCATTTTAAAAATAAGACCATCGTGCCAGACTTGGTCGAAGGCTTTGTGTACATCGAGGAAAACGACCCCACAATACATAGAGAGATTAAGGGGCTCATTGATATCCGCTGCGAGCCTCCATGTTTGGAGTTGGCAAGAATGAATATCTTTAGAATTGTTTTTTCCAGGATTTTGGAGATTGATGGTAACAAGCTGATGGGCCTGTAGCTAACAGAATTTGCAGGATTGTGTCCTGGCTTAGGAATGCTTAAGACAACTGATTGCTTCCAAGCATCCGGGAAGTAAGTGTTCTTCCAGCAGTCGTTAATCACTTTTGCAATATCTTGAATTGTATTTTGAGGTAAATTTTTCAAAGCCCTGTTCTTAATAGAGTCTTTACCTGGAGCTTTTCTCGTTTTTAAATTTTTAATGATGCTTTGGACTTCATTAATATCAATGCTATGTTTTGGGAATTCATTGCCGTGAATATTATAGAAGCCAGTTATGCAGGATTTTACTTTCTCAGACATATCAAGTCCTATTTGCCGACCATCAGTAGGCGTGACAAACTGTTCTGAAAGTGAACTTGCAATAAGCTGCTCTTTATCATCATCATTCGTGATGAATTTGCCATTTTGGGCTAACAGAGGTGGGATATTAATGGCTTTATTGTTTTGCAAGGCTCGAACCATGCACCAAATAGAGTTATCGTGGGTCGACAGACTCTTAACTTTATCGCTCCACCTGTCATTACGAAGTGTTATTACCTCCTCGTGAATTCTTCTAGTGAGCCTATTATACTTGGTCTTAAGCCATGAATCACGAGTTCGGTACCACTGCCTTCTAACCTTATTCCTTTGTTCAATTAATTGTTTGATTTCTGGGGTGAGATCAAGGTGATCTGCTCGCTGCGACTCTAACGGTGAAGCACTAGAGTCAATAGCAGCATTTATACGTTTAGTAAGCCTTTTCACATTGGTATCTATGTCGCTCGTACTATGTACGTTATTTAGTGGGTCGTCATCGTTTTTGAGAATTTCTCTAAAAAACTTCCAGTCTTGTTTGAGCCTCAGTTCTTCTTTGAGGTCAATGTTTACGTTGTCAAAATTTAGTGCAACTGGTTTATGGTCTGAGGATAGATCATTGACAGTATAGATACTGAATGATTTGTAGAAGCCCTTCAACAACACAATATCAAGTACATCTCGTGAAGGAGAATGATCACAATAATATGTATCATCCACAGGGCCTACTGCAATAATATCAGATTGCCTTTGCACGTAGCCATACAAAAGGACACCGTTTTGGTTATGGCATCTTGAATTCCAGTGCGAGTGTTTAGCGTTCAGGTCTCCCGCCATAATAACGAGAATATTCCCGGAAAACAGCTCGTCAAGCTCATTGGCATCGAATTTATGCTTGGGCGCATTATATAGAGCCACTAGTTTCACTTCTCCCAGTGTGGCATCAGTAATGATAGCAGAGGCAGCTTCCATTCCCATATAGTCTCGGGTTGGTTCCTCCCGATGATGAATGCCTTTTTTAATAATAATTGCTGACCCACCTGACGGGGACTTTACTGTAGTGGGAAGAATTCTGTCTTTACGATAGACACAGTAACCAGGTAGCCTGAAGTCGCGGTCTGGCCTTAAGTGTGTCTCACATAGAAATGCTATGTCTATATCCCATTGGGTTAGGAAGTTGTAAAACGCAATACGCCTCCGGGGGACCCCCCTGGCGTTCCATATTACGCAACGAAGTTTACCTCGATTTGTAATAGAATAGCATCGATCAGCCATACTGTCAGTGTTTATTCGTAAGTATTCCACTCATCAGTGGCATTTTCTTACCCAGTTCGTTTACATAAGTCACGACAATCGACAATCAATCGACAATCGAACAGTGAAGTGTACATTCGAAACATAAGTCACGACAATCGACAATCGAACAGTGTAGTGTATCGGTATTCAAGTGGAACTTGAAGCATAGCTTCCATAATCTCACCCTTCATAATCATATTCCAAGGGAAATACACTGAGCTAGAAAAGAAGCCTGATGTACCCACAAGGGTCATCCAAAGTATGAAAGAAAATTGCCTCCTCTTGGTGGAGGAAAATTTGATTGACGACTGTCTAGACTAGAAGCAGACCACTAGTATTAGATAAAACACGACCTATGAAGTCCAGTAATCTGGAAATAAGACGTTATCAATGTCTTCAAAATTAATATCAAGTATATGCCTTGGATCACGATATCTCTTTCTATGCATAGGATGCTTTAAAATGCCCGAGACTAGCTCGTTGCTATGATTTTCTATATTGGGCAGCATGGATTCCATGAGCCCTTGAACGTATTTGCCAATATGAGTCATGTTGAAGTCATTATAAATGGAGGAATTGCGAACAATTCTCCGATCTTTTTGCGCAATAGTCCTAAGGGTAACGTTTTGGAACGTTTGCAGTTCTTTCCATCTAGTTTTACATATTGTGGCCCAGACGGGCATACCATAGGTCAAGATAGTCCGAACAATGACCTTATAGAGTAGGAGTTTATTATCAATGTTTAGAGCACTATTCCGGCCTAGCAGAGCAATCAAGCTAAACTTGGCTCTCCTGGCCTTATTCAACGCATAAGTTGCGTGGGGAGTCCAGGTAAGTTTAGAGTCAATAACAACACCAAGATATTTATAAGTTTCAACCCAGTCCAGTTTTTTGCCATATAGTGTTAGAGAATCTAATGATCTCTTTCTCTTCTTGGAGACAAACATCGCCTTGCATTTGTCTACATTCAATTTTAGCCTCCACTTGCTAAACCAGCTTTCACACTCCTTTAGAGCCTTCTGCAGCCGCGAGACTACTACGGCTGGTTGACGAGCACAGGTCAGTATAGCAGCGTCATCTGCGTAAAAAAAGAGCTTACATTTAGAAGGACTTGGGAAGTCTCGCATAAAATAATTGAATAATACTGGCCCCAGAACTGAACCCTGTGGGACACCAGCTTTTACTTCATACATAGGAGATAGACTATCTCCAACTCTGGCCTGAAAGAACCGGTTGGAGAGAAACGAGTGTATCAGAGTAATTATGTCTTGAGGAAATCCATCCATAATCATTTTAAAAATAAGACCATCGTGCCAGACTTGGTCGAAGGCTTTGTGTACATCGAGAAAAACGACCCCACAGTACATAGAGAGATTAAGGGGCTCATTGATATCCGCTGCGAGCCTCCATGTTTGGAGTTGGCAGGAATGGTTTGAGTCACGACGGCAAATACACATATATATACAGAACTACAAAAATATACAGCCAATCAAACAACGGAAGAAAGAAAAATTACAAATCGCTAGTACCGTATAGCCAATGAAAACAAAGTGAGTCTTTTTCCCTGACTTCTTACAAGAGTCATCGATGTTTTTAGAGTTTTTAGAGTTTTAGTGGTATACAAGAGCGCAAATAACTAGTGGTGTGCGATGGTTTAAAAACCGCCATCGGTGGCACCATCGATGGTATGAACCATCATCGAAATAACATTAAAAGTTATTTGAGCTCTATAAAGGACAAAATTCCCATAGATGAAAAAGCGGGCTTATACAAATTGAAATGTGCGTCATGTGACCAGTTTTATCCTCGAAACGTGCTGTTAAAAACCGATTAAAAGAATACCTTGCCTTCATTAGGAATGCTAAAACAGGAGTATCAGCTTTCGCCGACCATGTACTCAAGGAGAAACACAATTATTCAAAAGAGTTATTTGAAGTGGTGCACAGTTGCATTAATCATAGATTATTATATTTTCTTGAATCTTTTGAAATTGTTAAAAATAAAGCGGCTAATAACCTATTAAACAGGGATGACAGCCCCATGCTAGTATCTCCATGGCTGCCGTTAACAAAATACATAACTAAATAAATCATGTAATTTTGTCTATCGTTTAGTGATTAGGTTTTTTTTGCCTCCCCCCCTCCTTTATCTATTTGTGGTCGCTTTATTTTGTTTATCATTTGGTTTTGGTTATCATTTTGGGTATTATGAGGTTAATTAATGCTATTATAAAGAGTTCGTCAAACTCAAAAAACATCGATGTTTTTATCAAACTCTAAAAACATCGAATGCTCTTGTAAGAAGTCAGGGTAAAAGCTTCACTTTGTATTCATTGGCTATACGGTATTAGCGATTTGTAATTTTTCTTTCCTCCGTTGTTTGATTGGCTGTATATTTCTCGATGTCAGTAAAGCTTTTGACTAGGTGTGGCATGAGGGCCTTGTCTACAAAATGATCACAGACGGGTTCCCTGCCGATTTGATTTTCTTAGTGAAATCCTTTCTTGATGGCAGATCCTATCAAGCCAAATTTGGAGAAAACCTTTCCGCACCCCGTGTTGTAATGGCCGATGTCCCTCAGGGTTCTGTCCTCGGGCCTGTGCTCTTCAATTACTTTGTACGTGATTTCCCGAAACCCGATAATTGTAATCTGTATTTTTATGCGGATGATACTGCCATTATGACATGGGCACACCAGCCGGCTCACGTTATCACTCGGCTGCAGGGCGCCTTGAAGCAGTTCGAAGACTGGTTTAACTGCTGGAAGTTGAACCTTAACGTCGGAAAGTGCAAGGCTTTGTACCTCAATAGGAAGCTCAAGCATCCCCCAGATTCTCTTGTTCTGTTTAATAAGAAGCTGGACTGGGTGGACAACTACAAGTACCTGGGAGTTATCATTGGAACCAGCATATGTCCTATGCTTTGAACAAAGCGAAGAGGGCTAAGTAAAGAATCATAGCTCTCATGGGTCGCAACACCGCCCTCACCATTGACAACAAGCTACTTCTGTACGAGTCGATTATCCGGACCATACTCCTCTATGGCATGCCTGCTTGGGCGACTATCTGTAAAACCAGATGGAGTGAACTTCAGTCATTCCAGAATGTTACCCTGAGGACCATTGCCCAGCTGGACAGAAGAACGGTGAAAAACCAATCCATCCACTTGGATTTAAACATGGACCATATCGGAAAATTTATGCAGGATCTCCTTTTGATTATGACACAGAAGATGAAGACTCACGACAATAAACTTGTGAATGGAATACTGAAGAACTCATTGAATATGAACTGGCATACGAAGTATCGTAAACCGAGGCACGTTCTTGACGTCAGTTTTGAAGATATTAGCAAAGTCTCTTTCCCGGACTACTGGAAGATGTGATAATCTTCTTTCTCCTTGTATTTTTTATTTCGTTTGTATTTTGTTTCTGACAATCGTCAATCTCATTTTCTTTTTTGTATAATATGGAAGACCGCTTGGGTTGGTTAGTCTTCTTGACTACCTCAGTGTATTTCATTTGGAGTTTATTCTGGTTAGATGAGCTTTGTGAAAGCGCTGCTTTCGTCCCATCCTAACAAATGTACATTTCACTGTTCGATTGTCGATTGATTGTCTGTAAATCACTCACTGGTGATGGATTTTTGAAATCCGAAATGTACATCTGAGTCTGTAATAAAATACCTATTTGGAGTAGAGTCTTCCGTTTTTCGTTTATTTATCTGACTGTATCCACAGTTTCGGCTATTTTCCTACTTTCATTTAATTGGTTTATCTGCCTATTATTTCAAGTTTACAATCTTATTTTATTTTATTAAACAAGTATTTTTAAAGTGTTATGCTGTTAAACTTACATTGAATGCCATGCACTATAGAGTAATTGTCGGAGCATTAGATAGTCATGCCATCTGGCGGTGTCATCAGTCATCATTACATTTCTCAGGCTGCATTTAGTATTCAATTGACACACTATGACTTCTAGCCACTGTAATGTTAATTAATATTGAGAATTTTTTTCCTAAATATTGAGAATTAATATTTTTGATCAGAACATTTTTTCTATGAATACAAATTATATAATTGCATTCCGAATTGTTGTTTCAGGTAGAAAAAATGTTTGAAATCTCCCGATAAAGGGTGATAGCACTCGGGGAATCAACAATGATTTTTGTCTGCCTGAAACAACAAAGAAAATCAGCAAAATGAACAGGTCGTTAGTATCTAGTAGGTCGTGCTTGGACTAAAATGGTCAGGGCAACGCCTCCTAAATATAAGGTCTGAGTGCGAAAACGTCAGACATTGTTACATCATCAACCTAAGAGTTGTTTAATCGCATTTCATGGCTTATTATTGGTAGAAATGCGATTAAACGTATCATCGGATGATGATGTAACAATGCATGACGTTTTCGCGCTCAGGCGTGACCACCGAGAGAGAAGGCCTCCGCAATGAAACTAAATATATTGTTACATCATCACAGTGTGATGCAACAATGTATTCAGTTTCGATGCGGAGGCCTTATCTTTAGGAGGTGTTGGCCAGCGCAACACCACCTAGGGGTGCGTTCACTTATTCACTTGGAGTCACTCCGAGTGACTCCCGTGACTCTAAGTCATTCGGATTCCGTTTCTTTATTTGCTCCGAGTCAATTGGTCTCCGTTTCTTTATTCGCTCGGAGTTAACTCCGTTGACGTCCAACATCAGGGTACGCTTAGAGTCTTTCGGAGTTTGTTTCTTTATTCGCTTGGAGTGCGACTCGGGTTAGCTCCCTTAACTCCTGCTTTCAAGCTGGAGTCATCGGAGTCAAAAAATTTAATGAGAAAGACGACGCAACAATGGAGAGTGCCAACAAAGTTGCGACTTCAACGATGATTAATTTTGTTACAATGAGATAACGTTTGCGAGCGCGCTTGTTAGGAGCCGTGGCAACCACACACAAACAAGAGAAGACTTTATTTCTTCAATCTGGCATATACGTTGTTTAACTATAAACATGGCCGCCTCTATCTTTCGAAAGTGCACGACCATAGCTTACCATAATTGGTTAGCCTTCCATTGTTGTAGGCTTGGCACGATACAAACGAAAATTTAGCTTAAATTGATCGAAAATTTGATTCAAGACAATTTCTTCAGCATAATTATTAATTTTTATATGCTCAATCTCAGTTCAATCTTTATGCATGAGGCCACCCTAGCCCTGTGATAATAAATTAAAATTACAATTATGACCAGAACTTTGTTTTTATAAAAATAATAAAAAATAAAAAATATGTTATTGTTTATTCTTGTTAATAAAAAATAACTTAATGTTATAACCAAAAGTGCCATGGTCACTGCTCAAACTTTTCTGATGCTTCCGGAGGTTGCGAAGAGGGGGAAAAATATCTTGAATCGTTCACAAGCAGTGTTGCCAATTTAGCAGGGATGTGTCTAATTTAAAAGCTCATTTTCAATTTTGTGCATTATACATTAATTTACGAAGTAGTAGTAGTAATATTTTTATTTATTAATGAATGATTCTATACTCATTTATAAATGGAGAAGATAAAATAACAAATAATAAGAATAATAATAATAGCAAGTTCACCAATGAATAATGATGAGAGTTTTTGAAGAGAATTGAAGACTAGTAAATGAATGATAGATGGTTGCTGTGCATTGTTTAATTTTTATTAGAAATGTCCAACAAAAGACAAGCGCATGAAAAAAAAGGCTAAACTGGCAATACTGCGCACAAATGATTATAACGATCAAAGTCTTCGATTGTTACGTCGTTGTGTTGACTCTGAGCCATGGCGCTAGTACTCTGATCACGTGATCACATTGACTCGGAGCATGACTCCGAACGAATAAGTGAACGCACCCTAGATAGAAGACCTGCGCACAGAAACGTCATACATTATTACATCACACTAAAGCAGCTATTGTTAATCGTATTTCACCTTGAGTTACAATTATACCACGTCCATTTGTTTATAGCAGACTAGTTACTCCATTTAGAATTCACTTATCTCACCAGAAGAGTACACATTGTTAATTGTCACAAAATAAGCCCTGAATAATGGCCGTTTGATGATGATATAACAATGTATGATTCTGTGTGCAGGCCTTCTGCCTATAATAGGCAATACCGCCTAGAGGGAAAGCCTGCTCGCGGAAAAATATTACATTGTTACATCACCTATGGTAGGGACAATTTCAGGCTTAGTATTGGTTGAAATTTGATTAACAATACCCTTCCGTATATGATGAACAATGTATGATGTTTCACGCTCAGGCTTTGAGTAGAGGTGGTATACTGGTATAGGTAATGTTGGCCAGGGCCTGTCTTTTACGTGGGTTGCGTGCGCGATGCGGGTGCCGTTTCCATTTCGTCATTCGCGTCAATGACGTATATTAAAGATAGACCCCGAATCCTATTGTTAACAGCGGCAAAAAGTGAAGCAAATTGAGCCATGATAGTTCTGGGCAGGAGTGAGCCGTGGAGTAATTAGCTGTCTGGCTGCTTTGTTTTTGAAGATTTTGGAGCCGAGGAATTATTAATTCAAAACCATTATTCAAAGCTGTTCTGCGTACAACTGTACAAACAGACAAGAAAAAGGATCAGGAATCATTTTCCACAAAAATAAATCAAAAATACGTAACTAAAATGAAAATACTTTACTAAAAGACAATCGAAACGAAATTGAAATTGAAACCATGATCGAAAAATTGTTTATAAAATATAATAAAATACTTCAAATACAAAGTAAACTAAAAGATAAACTTATCACTCCGTAATCGGCGTGTGAAAGAATTATTAATCAGCTACTCTCGTGCTTAGCCATGTGTTTTGTATCAGATTCACTCACTTTCAGCCATGACAGTTCTGGGCATGAAGCTTCCCAATTTGCTTCAAGTTACAACAATAGAATTCGGAGTCTATCTTTAATATACGTCATTGATTCGCGTTGCCCACGAAAAACACGATTCATGGACCATAGCCTGTAACAATGATCAGTGGTTTCTTCTATTCTTGTAGGCCATGCATTAACAATAATATTTCAGTTACTTAAATTGGTTCTGTAGGGCGTTAACTTAAAATACTGTAATTAAAATAAATAAATGCATAAAGCAAGCCATGTTTCTTTAGTTTAACTATTCATATTATTTTGGGGGAAACTTTACCATCTTCCCTTCACCGGAAGCCAGAAACATCAAAGCGATTATCTTGCCAGTATGCCGGCGCCGCCTGTTGTTGAATTTTCTGTCGTCTGCTCCGTTGTTGCCTTTACAATGCACAGATTACGTTCCTTACGTCTATTGCGTAATTACGTAAGAAAACAAAACCTGTGCTACAATGCTAGGATTCATTCTGTTTATGAGAACCGAACAAACAACATGGCAGTTGTTCCAAAAAAACTCGAAAGCGTGAAGGAAATAGAAGAAGCTCGCTTTGAAATTGCTACCATCCCCGTGTGGAATGACTTCACTCTGGGCCATCATGTGTTGTGTTCTGAAGCTCGGGCTGTTTTTTTTCAATGGAGTTGGGCTTGTTGCCTAAAGAAAAACGATGCCCCGAAGATGGTGGACACACTCTAAATTTGGTGCTTCACCACAAAAATTTGTGTTTCCGTTGCTACGCTCGCCAATGCCCGTGTTATTTAAAAGAAGTGTCCATCCGGAAAGGAACATGGTTCGAAAACACCAACTTAACGTACGGCGATGTCTTGGCACTGACTTATTTTTTTGTAAAAAAACGCGACATCCAGGATGCCATCGACGGCACGCCGCTTAGAGCTGACGGATCCAAGTTCAGCTCTAAGACGGTTGTGGATTGGTACAGTTTCTGCAGAGAAGTGTGTGCAGACGCCATCTTACGCACACAAGCAGGACAGATTGGAGGGCCAGGCCTAAACGTCGAAATCGACGAATCACTATTTGGCCGACGAAAGAATAATCGTGGGAGGCTTGTCCCAGGAACCTGGGTCCTCGGTGGTTTTTGCCGAGAGACAGGGCACATTTTCCTGGTGGCAATCCGCAATCCCCAACGACAGGAGTTTTGCCAATTTACACCAACTAATCTAACAGCACGTCGCGCCGGGATCAATCATCACCACCGACTGCTGGAAGGGCTACGACGGACTAACAAACGCAGGCTGGGAGCACAAGACTGTTAACCATTCACAGCACTTCGTCGGTAAGTAACACAAAATTTCACTACCTTTAAAATCATGCCAGATGCTAAGTTTCGACATGCAATCCAACAAGTTTTAAAAAACCATCTTTTCTTTCCCCCCCAATAAAGATCCTGAGTCTGGTGCTCACACTCAACACATCGAGAGCACGTGGTGGCAGGTGAAACGCAGCCTGCCAAGCACCCACACACATACATCCGACCCTGAAAACAGGGAGCAGTGCTTGGCAGGCCACTTCGCCCAATACCTTTGGCAGAAAAATTTCAAGAGAGACTACCTGACATTCTTGCGACATGCAGCAGAATTGTACCAGGGCTTGTGTAAGTATGGAAAAAAAAACACATCGGGTGACCTCAATTTATCAATTGTTTCTACCACCGAAAATAATTTCTATTTCTTTTAATAAAAACGGAGTTGACATTTTTAATAAATCATAAATTCTTGCATCCAAAGAAATACATTTCGTTTCAATTATTTTTGTTTTTCTTTTTAGCTCGCTTAAATTTTCCTGCCTTGCCACCACACATGAGCACAAGCTCCCAGCGACCATCGGAGCCCTTCCAGCACCCGACGCAACGTGCCGAACTCCTGTCGGACCACCCAACCACGAGTATTCTTCCGTCACTCCAACCTACCTTCTCTCAGCAGAAACAACATCCACCCACACCGGAAGGTTGTGCCGCCGATGGCAAAGTCAACAGCAAGACACCGCCGTACCCCCGAGCCATGTTCCTTTCTCGCCAAAGAACATGGGCATCGGCGACCGCAGCAACAGTCAAGAAGCACCAAAAAGACTAAGTCCACCACCCCGAAACACCTCCATTTCGGCTTCAAGCTCAATCTCAAAGAACAAAACACAGACCGAGGTTCAAAACACAGCACATGACGACCTGAGAAAAAAATTCCACCCCGGGACAGCAGCAATATCAAACCAAGCAACTTCTATTTCCTTCAACGCCAAAAAAATTCCACTTGATTTTTTTTACTAAAACCAACAATTTTAATTTATTTTATTTTTACATTCACTTGCATATTCTTCCCATAAGAATCTCTAAATACAGCAATTTTTGTGTCTGACTAAATTTTTTTTAAATCAACATTCTTCCCATTTGAATTTTAAAATACAGCGATTTTTGTGTATGATTATATTTTTCAATATTTACATTCTTCCCTTTTGAATTTTAAAACATAGCTATTTTTGCATATGACTACTTTATTTTTACATTTACATTCTATTTTTATTTTAAACACTGCGATTTACGTGTCATTTAAATTTTAAACCAAAATCCCACGAGCAAAACTGCTCATTCAATTTTGAAAAAATTGGAAAACCATTTTTAAAAATTTTGCAAATAAAAAAAATTCAAATTACAATCGACCTAAAAATTTGTTTTTAGCAAAACCATTTATTTGAATGAACTGCTCAAATGGCAAAACCCATTGAAAAACACTTCTGAAACCCATGACACCACTGCAAAAGCGGTTTTGAACAAAAGCACCAAAGCACCCCAAAAAAGCATCAATTTTGCAAAAACCGAGAGCACATGGCGGCAGGTGAAACGCAGCCTGCAAAGCACCCACACGCACACACATCCAACCCAACGAAGAGGGAGCACTGCTTGGCATGCCACTTCGCGAGAGGACCTTCGCAGTAATTGTGAACCCCTTCTGCGCATGCCTGACGGATTTTAAAACATCGCCTCATGTCAGGGACTCCTCGTCTCCTGCACAGAAGCGGCTAGCGACACGGTAGAACATGACGTCATGGCAAGTTCCTGGAACCGTGTTTAAATTTAACAAACTTTTACCACTCTCGGCGCTTCGCGCCTCACGTCGGCCCTGCGGGCCTCATTCAATGAGGCTCATTGGTCACTGTTTTCCGTTACTCGAACGCCTTCGGCGTTCTGTCTACGACGTCCCCCTCCGGGGGTAAATAATTGATACATACCCCAACCTATTTGGTTACAGGGGGCAGTTGGTTTCCCCTCGGCTGGTTACAGGAACTTGCCATGACGTCATGTTCTACCGTGTCGCAAGCCGCTTCTGTGCAGGAGACGAGGAGTCCCTGACATGATGAGGCGATGTTTTAAAATCCGTCAGGCATGCGCAGAAGGGGTTCACAATTACTGCGAAGATCCTCTCGCTGCCACTTCACCCAACACCTTTGCCAGAGAAAACACAAGAGAGACTACCCGACATTTTTGCACCATGGAACACAATTACACCATGGCTAGCATAAGCATCGGAGAGAAATCACATCATCTGACCAAAACCGCAAGCTGTTCGTTTTGCGTTTTTCTACTATCTGCAGGGGGTAAATCACTGCCAATGGCAAATTACTCTTGGCGATAAATCACTGGAGGTGTTTAATCACTGTGGGCGGCAAATCACTGTTTCCGAGAGCGCTCACGCGCCCTAAAGAAATACATACCCCCTGGTTGTTGCATGCAGGGGGGTGCCAACAGTGTTCGGACTGAACTGTGGCAAGACTGATTCGTTTTTCCATTATCTGTGGGCGGTAAATCACCGTGGGCAGTAAATCAGTGTGGGGGGTAAATCAGTGTGGGGGGTAAATCACTGTAGGTGGTAAATCGCTGTGGGCGGTAAATCACTGTGGGCGGCAAATCACTGTTTCCGAGAGCGCTCACGCGCGCTAAAGACATACATACCCCCTGGTTGTTGCATGCAGGGGGGTGCTAACAGTGTTCGGACTGAACTGTGGCAAGACTAATTCGTTTTTCCATTATCTGTTGGCGGTAAATCACGTGGGCAGAAAATCAGTGTGGGGGGTAAATCACTGTAGGTGGTAAATCGCTGTGGGCGGTAAATCACTGTGAGCGGTAAATCACTGTGAGCGGTAAATCACTGTTTCCAAGGGGGCATTTTTTTCTGCACTTGATTAGCAACAAATAAGTCGACCTTTCTTGACAGACCAGCAATGTTTTTCAGTGATTCGAAGCACACTGAGAGGACACCAAATCACTTTCTACCTCCTCCAGTGCCCATTTTCCCGAATATTACAGGACTCAACACAGCAAAAGAAAATGGAAACTACCCACCCGTTTTTATAAAGTAGCATTCGGCAAAACACTTTGCTAAAAGAAAATCTATTATTTGCTGCATTCAATGAAACACCACACGACATTGAATTTCCATCAAGGAAAAATCAAAGAAGTATTTTCAATATGTGTGGCACACAACATGCCTCACTGCGAGGCGTTATCCAGAGAGCTGTGACATTGTTCCTGTTATGGTAGAAACACAGCCATCTCGACAGAAAGTTTTATCATGGCCACTAGAAGTTATTAGAAATTTTACCATGGCTCCTTTGGCGCTAACAGCCTTTTGAGGAGGAGTTGAACGACCACTAACTGCTAAAAACCATGGTTTCACCCAAACCGACCAAAAAAAAAAAGAACAACCCCAATTGCAAAAAGCAGTGAAATTGCAAATTCAAAATCCAAAAAACCCCATTTAGAGTGACCCTGGAAATGAAAAACAAATTCGAAACAACAAAAATTTTTGGCAAAGCTGACCCAACACAACTGCGAGCGCCGCAGCGAAGCACCCCTCAAAGACGCAATGCCCAAAAGCAAAAACAACCCATCCACAGCAACCGTTTCGTATGAGGTTATCAAAAGAAATTTTACGTGCAAAATTAGGAAACTCCAACTACTCTTTATTAAAAGGCGCCTTTTTCGGGTTCAACCTCCCCTAAAACGACCCCAAGTTAAAGGGCGGGGGTCTGCAAATGCAAAAACCGACCCCCCCCCCAACCCAAGAGCAAAAGACTACCTGCGCCCACCCGTGACAAAACCTGCAATTTCAATGTTGAAACGTTCTTAAGTTTCATCAACCACATCACTTTCCAACAACCCAATAGCTCAGTTGGTAAAGACACTGGTCTCTGAAACAAGACGTCCAGCCATCCTTGGATCGAATCTCGGAGCTGCAGAAACACTCAGGAAAAAAAACAGAACAAAAAAAGGTAAGTAACTAGTAAGAGTCACAAACAGAGGGCGCAAATCAGAGAGGCGCTGGGAAAGAGCAACACAAGACCAACAAGGAGGGGAAAAAAAAAAGAAACACAACCAAAAAAAAAAAAAAAAAAAAATATTTTTTGACGCAACCCACGACATCCAGACCCGCCCCCACACTTTTAGAATGAACCCCCCAAAAAACCAAGCCCCTGTTTTTTCTCAATCCCCTTCAAAATTTGTCGCCCACTTTCAGAATCTTCTCTATAGATGGCGTCACTGTACATCACACAGGATAATCGCTCAGACGTGCCTGGCTTCCGGTGAAGGGAAAACCGTAAAATCATGCCGTCTATTTCAATAAAAATTATTATCATATAACATCATAAATAAAATTTTAAATATTGTAAAACATTTCAATTTTCGTCTTAAAAATTATTTGTTGAGAATTCTTTTGAAGGTTTTTATCTTTCGAATATTATTGTATTCCATCTTTATGGGCAATAAATGTATTAATATTATTATTATTATTATTATTATTATTATTATTATTATTATTATTAATGAATTGATGAATTGTGTAGAATTTTATATAAAATAAATAAAAAAATTATTAAAATTTATTGTTATAATAAATAATTTTTTAATATTTCCTATTATCATAAATAATTGTTTAGATAATTGAAATATTATAATATTGATTGAATGAATAAAATAGTTTATTCCTGAAGGGAAATCGAGATCCGAAACTGCTTACGCCACCAAAGCTGGACTGAAATACAAAAAAAAACACAATACAAAAAAAAAGGGCCAGGAACAATTAAAAAATCAATATCCAAATCGTCCAAACAATCAATACATTATTTTTTCATATTAAAAAGATACACAAAAACCTTTTTTTTCCTAATATGTCTTCCCAATCTACCAATAAGCCTAACACGCTGTAGTGCCCGGGCAATAACTCCATCTACTTGGGGTCCAAATAATCATTTGCTATCTTTGATCATTCCCAAGTCTTTAATTTGATATACCCTATTATTTTTCTCTTTTATCTTGAAAGAAAATGGGTTCGTTTTCTTTGTAAGAGTCATCATTTTTATTTAGTCTAAATTACATTTTAATCCATTTTTTTATACAAAGTGCATAAGCTGTCAATATCTAAATGTAGCTCACTTTGTCAATATATGAGTTGATTTCTTTTGATAATTTTATGTCGTCAGCTTAAATAAGATTACTAATTCTTAATTTATATGTAAGCTCATTTATAAAAATTATAAATAAATAAGGTCCTAATGAACTACTCTCTGGGATTCTTATTTTTCGTTTATATCCTTCCTTATGTACATGTATAATAAGGGTGAGTCCAATGAAAACCGTAAAATTGTAATTAAAATTCCAAATTTCGCCCAACCGTGTTTTAAGTCTGCAGATTGGTTAAAAATGAATTGTGGAAATATCCGGTAGGTGGCAGGAAAGTTGAGACAAGTAAATAACGTCACAGCAGCATTTAAGGATGGCCACCCCACTTCAAACATGCACCAAAGAAGAACAGCGTTCAGTTATCCTACTTTTGAGTATTGAATGTAACGGAGACTATGTAGAAAAATATTACATTTGTTATTCATGTTTGCTCAGTAATTAAAATTATAAAAAATGTTTTGTGGTTTTCATTTATCTCACCCTCATATTAATCTTAATATAGTTAGATCTTTGATTAAGATAAGATTTCAAAATTTCAAGGAATTTCCCTACTACAACAAATCCTTCCAGTTTTTCTAGGCGTTTTTGGCGGGAAACCGTGTCAAAGGCTCTAAAAATATCGACATACACTACCCTATCAAAACTCATGGGACAGCCCTGATTTGAATGAAAATTAAACATTCCTTCGCAATTTCATTGTTAGCATTCTTCCTAGCACTACATAACAGAGACTATGCTATTATGAGATGATGTTTGCGTGAATGCTGTAAGAATGTCTCAAAGAAGAGAGCGTGCACCAACAACGCAGCGAACTTCACACTTGCACCAGCAATGCAGCGAGGAGATTGCAATGGTGCAAAGAGCGACGACATTGGACTCTAGATCAATGGCGAACGGTTGAATGGAGTGATGAGTCCCGCTAATCATCTGGCAGTCGGATGGACGGTATGGATATGGCGAATGCCCGGCGAACGTTATCTGCCAAGCTGTGTTGTGCCCACAGAGAAGTTCGGTGGAGGTTCGGTGATGGTGTGGGGGTGCTGTTCATGGTATGGGTTGGGTGCAAACGTTTCTATGGATGGACATCTGAACGCAGAGCGTTACTAAGACATTCTGGACAATACAGCACTCCCATCTCTCCGGCAGCACTTTGACAATGGCCCTTTTCTGTTTCAGCACGATAACGCACCTTGCCATAATGCAAGGGCTGTAGGCACATGGTTTGATGAAAAGGGGGTTCGAGAATGACTGGCCTGCCCAGAGCCCCGATCTGAACCCAATCGCACTTCTGTGGGACGTGTTGAAACGGCGATTGCGCGCGTGTGCGGAACGTGCGAAATCCGTGAACGAACTGTCCAAGACAGTTATGGCAGAATGGCGAAAATTACCTGTCGAAGCGTATCAAAAACTTGTGGACATTATGTACCCAGAGAGTACAAGCTGTGATAGCAGCAAAAGGTGGACCGACAAGATGCTAAAATATGTTTCTATTAAAGTGATGGTGTCCTATGACTTTTGATAGGGTAGTGTAAATGCGATCAATTTGGGTAGTTGCTCAATCGCTTGATCAATATTTACAAAGAAGGAAGCCAGGTTAGTTTCAGTGGAGTGTTTTTTTTAAAACCAAGCTGATCTTCAGATATCCAGGGATCAATAACTTTTCTTAGTCTAACAGTCATAATAAATTCAAGTAAATTAGCCAAAATAGAGAAATAAGACGATAATTTTTGATATTCTGAATATCACCACTTTTATAGATGGGCGTCGTCGTCGGTCTTCTCCAGAGAGTTGAAAATATCTTCTGTTCAAGCACTTCTCAAATATAATAAAAAATGGTTCGAAAATTAATTCACGGCCTCTTCAAAATAAATGCGGTTAGTCAATCCGAGCCTGTTGATTTTTTCGGTCGTTAAAGGCCAACCTAATTCCTCTCTTTCCAGAGGAAATTAAATACTAAATTAGTATTTGAAGACCATTCTTCTTCGTTAATTTCAAGTCCTGAAATATCAAATAACTGAGATTTGGCATTTCTATAAAATTTCCAAGTTTTTATTATAATTATATGTTAACCTATATTAATAATATTTATATATATTTATATATATAGATATATATTTAGACTTTTTGATGTTCAATTTGGCCATTTTCAGGGGTTGAAATAAAACATCAAACTCGCGAAAAACTGAGGTGGGAAACCAGAGTTTCACATTTTTTTCCGTGAGGCAACGTGAATGACGAAATGGACACGTCACTCGCGTCGTGCACGTAGCGAACAACACCTCTACACAAAGCCTGAACGCGAAAACGTCATACATTGTTAAATCATCATGCGGAGTCATAATTTAGGGCTTATTATTGGTAGAAATACGATTACACATGACTCCGTATGATGATGTAACAATGTATAATGTTTCCGCGCTCAGGCCAAAGAACGTTAAGGAAAAGAATGAAAGCTCTACTTGATTTAATGTAAGTTTGTAGATCTTAGCGCCGCCACAGCCTGGCGGGAAATTGGTATGCAGAGAAGCTCTCGCTCATGTCAAAGAGGGCAGCAAATGCTTTGCTATACCTGCATTCATTGAAGTTTTTTTTTTTTTTTTATTGTTGTTCATTTATTTTCTCATTTATTTACTGACACGGTTTATTATATTGAAAGTATTATTTTATTCCAAAACATTATTTTATATTGAAATCTTGTGATATTTTTTAAATTCTGTAATTTTTAATATATTTTAGAAAGAAAGCAAATGTTTATTTTAACATGACTTTTATTCACTCACTTTTTTAAAAGTGATTTAAAAGCAGACACCACAAAAAATTAGACCGTGGAAAAGATATTGAACATAATTTTTTTTATAAAAAAAAAAAAAAAAAGTCAATTGCAGTCAATGCATTCATTTTTTCCAAGAATTTTTTTTGGCTAAAAAACCTGCAACGTATGCAGCCGAATTTGTTTCAAATAAATTTGGATTTTCAGTGTCTAGAGTTATAGGGAGTGCAAGTGACTACGTCACAGCTGACGCCATTTGCGCGATGAACGGGCCGAGAGCCTTGGAAATGGGATCGCTGGTTCCAAACATTGGAACCACGCAATATACGTACTAGTAACGTTGAAACGGGCGGCCAGTAAAAATGACATCTCTTAAATTATTATGTTAATTTGTGTAATTGATACTATTATTAAGACATTTAATCCCATTATATAATTTATACATTAATATTAGAACGCTTTTTAATCACTTTTAATCACTTAGCAAAAGAATGCCATCGTTCGCGGATCTTTCTTTCTTTGGGAAAACGATAGATGTCTAAATCGCTGTTTTGGCTCCTTCTTGAGCAGTGAGGAACTAAACAATTTCACATCTTAAATGTGTTATAAACACTGGGCTTATACAAAGCGATTTTATTCCATCCCTACGTTGGAACCATGTTAAATCCCGAAGAGAGAAGACTTGTTTGGAACCAAATCGAGTCACGTGACTGAAGAATTCCAAGGACTGACGTCACACTTGCACTCCCTATTGGATCTGAGTCAAAAGAAGACTTTGCAACTGCTTCGAATTCAAGTTGGCAATAAAAGTTCATCATTATCCTTTTCACAGTTTCCTACTGACCAGGATAAAATAACATTTGTGGCCATAAGTTATTTTGTAGCAATGATGTTTTATTGCTTGGCAATTGTTTTACCCTTAGCAACACACGCGCAAGATGTGATAATCTGAGATCGCGCTGAAATGCATTGTTATAGCAGCACAAACAATCAAAAAACGTATAAGGATAAGAAGTGAAGGCTGTGTTTATATCACGTGATAAAAGCTGCCCGATCATCAAACGGGGGCTTCTCTGCAACACACATTTCCCGCCAGACTTGGGCGGCGCCACTTACGTCTACGCGAGCCTTTCCTTCTTATCCTTATACGTTCTTTGCTCAGGCTTTGAGTAGAGGTGGTGTTGACGTAGCTCCGTAAGCTCTACGAGTCAACGTGAATTTTTTCGCGGAAGTGATGTTCTTGCAACGTCATTCACGTACAAAATGGGGCCTATGAGATAACAAGGCCTGGAAGCGAAAAAGTCACATGACCAACTGGGTGCTAGCAACAATTCAACCTTCATTGTTTCCAACAGAAGGAAAAACACTGATTGTTAACATCCAAGATAGAGACAATGAAGGGTTGGATTGTTGCTAGCACCCAGTTGGTCAGATGACTTTTTCACTTCCAGGCCTTGTTATCTCGTAGGCCTCGCGTACACAAACGTTTTATGTACCCAGGCGTTTTATGTTAGGGTGTCACTTAAACTCTCTAGTATTTCAATAATCTAAAAAATTATTTATGATAATATTATATATTAAAAAGTATTTTTATTTATGAAAATAAATCATAACAATAATAATAATTCAATTCAATTCAGTTTATTAGTTCAAACAGCCGACGCCAAAAAAGAACAAAATACATGAAACAAAGCAAACTTAAAAAACAATGTGGAAAAAATAAAAACATATCAGTTAAAAATAACAACATCAACTGCTCCAGAAATGATTTTTCTTAAAATGGTCAAGTCATATTGATCACGTTTCATGGTGAGAGATGGTTAATACTGTTTGAGAGGAAGGATATCTATGATTCAGAAATCTCAAAAAGATTGATTGAACTTTATAGAGAGAATATGCCTGTTGTTGGGTGCATCCATTCCAGATCGTACTACAGTACATTAATATTGGTAAAACTAGAGAGGTATATAGATGAAGAAAAGTATTCTTCTGAATGAAGCTAGTACTATTTCGCAGAATAGACCCGAGGGCCTTTTAGTGCTATTTGTTTATCATGAACAATTTGGTCAAGAAAAGTGAGTTTTTGATCAAATATCCCACCCAAGTCTCTAACAGTAGTTTTCTTTAAGATGGGGTGTTGATCATTATTGTAACGATAAGTAATCGGATAACGTTTGTTAGTAAAAGTGCAACTAAAACATTTGGAGTAATTAATAATCAAATGGTTTTTAGAGGACCACTGGACCAATTCTTGGATAGCATTCTGTAAGATAAGTGCATTTGACAAATCAACAATCTTTTTATAAATTTTTCTGTCGTCCGCATACATGAGTACGTCTACTCCATGGAGGGCTTGTGGTAGATCGGACGTGAACACATTAAATAGAAGAGGCCCGAGTATAGAACCCTGAGGCACGCCAGTAGCAGGAGAGAAAAGATGAGATTTACCTGTTCCAATAACGACATAAGCTTTATGTTTTTTAAGATAAGAGTTCATTAAGTTAAGAAGATTGTCTCTAACCCAAAATATTGCAATTTCTTACATATCAAATTTATTACATATCTACTCTAATAAAGGCCTTACTGTAGTCGAAATAGACAACATCAATTTGACTCGTCTCTTCGTATGCTGAGAAAAAGTCTTCCGTTAAAATTAAGTGATTAGTTTCTACTGATCGTCCAGGAAGAAAAGCATGTTGGGTAGCAGGAAGAGAAGATCTAAAATGAGAAACAAGATATTTATGCAGGATGATGTCAAAAACTTTGGAAATACAAGGGAGAACAGAAATTGGTCTATAGTTTTTCACAAGATCTGAACGTCTAGCTTTAGGAATAGGTTTAACCCTAGCTACCTTCCAGATAAATGGATATACGCCAGTGGAAAGGCTCAAGTTAAAAATTTAATGCAGTACATAAATAAGTAGTTCACTTACTCCTTTAATAATGAAAGATGAAATGTCGTCGGTAGAAGCAGAAAAGGTATTTCGAAGCTTTCTAGTGGCTGTTTTAATATCCAAATGTGAAATTTCTCCAAACATGCAAACATCAGGAGTAGAAAGATGATCATCCATTTCTTCTATGTTTGACAAGTTTGAAGCATTTAGAGTCGAAAGAGTGTAGAAATGTTCAGCAAAACAATTGCATATAGCATTAGGTTCATTTAGGACATTGCCAATTTCAGTAACAAGAGTAGTGCAATCACGATGCACTTCCTTTCGCTTCGAGTTGACATATGTCCAAAAATTACGGGGATGATGAAAAATATTGGCTTCAAGCGAATGAACATACGTTTCATAGACTTGAGCTTGTTGTTGATTACATGCTCTACGTGTTTCAGAAAAACATTGGTAAATGAGAGGATCATTAGGCGCTTTATATTTTTTGTGTAAACGCTTTTTCTTCATTAGTGAAATGAGTTTTAAAGAATAGCAATTAGGGTAATGGCGATTTTTACTAGTTACCTGGACTATAGGAATATTATTAACTAAAATGCGGTGTAATTTATTCTGGAGAATAACCGCTGCTTCAGTGGGATCATCAGATCGCATGACATCATCCCAATTTTCGTGTGCAGCATCTTGATAAAGCTGAAAATAATTTGCTCTACGAAAGTCCCAGCGTACAGTGGAGTTGCAGAAAGAAGAAGACGAGGACGGCCTAATCATAAACTCCGCTGTAAATGGAGGATGATATGAATCAGGTGAGACAAGAGCCTCAGTATTAGGAACGGATGAAACTGAACAGGTGCAGTCCGTAAGAACAAGATCGAGGTAGGATCCCTCAGTATTTGAGACAGTATTGAGAAAGATTGCAGACCAAGTGAAGATCATTTAGCAAAGAGTGTTTTAGGTGATAATAATAAGAGCCGGAAACAGTATTTATATTAAAGTCACCGAAAACTGCAATAGGGCCGTTAAAACGAAGAATCATATCTTGCATATCGTCAAAAACTTGGCGAATCATATCCGCAGAAAGAAGTGGAGGAAGGTAAATGCAGCCAATAAGAAGTTCGCGACCGCCCCAATGCCAACCTTCACCCAAACGTTGTTGATATCGCGGATTATGGACTCAACAGGTACACAATGGATGGAATGAGAGAGAGAAATAGCAGTACCCCAGCTAAGGTTTCCTAGACGATCACTGCGGAAATTAACATACTGGGTTTCAAAAAGGGAGCTAGAAGAAATTTCATCTGTGAGCCATGTTTCAGTAAGGCAGATTATATCAAATTGGGAAAGAAGATGATTTGAATAAATTAAACAGGTGGTGGCCTTACAGTATAAAACTCGGAGACTTTAGTTCTTAATCCTCTACAGTTTTGATAATAAACTAACATGGTTTATTAATGCCATATGTTTCACTCTCCGATTCTGGCCTATCAACTGCAGTATTACAAGTAGTCGAGGTAAATTCTATATGACTAACTTGTCTTTTTCAATATCAACGTCTTTTTGATTATCAATGTGATCCAAATTATCAATAACAGTATTGGAGGAAGGAATGGTAAAGGAATTATCAACTGCACCCTTATTTTTTAAGCTTATGCTCTGAGAGGTCTTTGTTAGAAGAAAGTTTGGATTTAATCTCCCCTGAACGTCATGACCATAGCATTTTCGGCCATATGGAGGGGTTAAGAAACATGGAAGCATCATTGTCAAAGACAGAGATGTAGAATGAAGAGTAAGATGGAGATTTTGTCGTAACTTGATCTTATTTTTGGTGAGAGTAGACATATAGCTGACGATATCTTTTCGGTGGTATTAGGACACATCCTGGTAAGGAAAAATTTCTTAAAAACTTTTCGCTCACGGGGAGCAGCTTGATCACCTTCTTTAGTTGAGCCTTGGAGAGTTGATGTCGTATTAGTTCCATAAATTGGAGTTCTTATAGACATAAATCCTGTAGTATTTTCAAGACTACCATTGCTTTGTGTTATCACTTTGGTAAACTGAGTATCTGAAACACCATGAATATTTATGATATGCTGAGTTGGAAAAGATCGTACAGGGCAATCTTGTCCTTGTGAGTTATAAGAAATCTGTAGATCACATTGTGGAGCAGTAAGGGGTACTGGCTGGCTGGAAACAATAGACCTATTTCTTGACATATGTTGTCGAACTTGTCAGTTCTGGGCGTCAATAATGGAAATGTTTCCGGCTAAACGGGTCAGCTCATTTGAATGCTTTTGCATGCATTGATGTAGTTGTGTCTGAGATGAACGTATTTCCATAAGGATGTGATTAACAGTTGGCAGCTGATCTTGGTTTGGAAGGAGAAGTGTATTAGTTGAATTCTCTGTTCTAAAGAATGATTCAACAAAATCAAATCTGCTATTCATGTCACTAATAGTGCTTGCAAAAGTTTTAAACTGATCAGTAAGTGACATTAGAGAGGTAGAAAATCCTTAACTGTCAGAACACAGGTTGTCAACCTTATTTAAAATCATTGTTAAGAAAGAGTGCAGATTCGAAGCCTGAGGCATACAGGAGTGTCATTTGCATCATTACTTTAATGGGCTGATTTTAGACGACACGAGACGCATTTCCATTCCTGTTTTTTTTCAAGTAAGATAGATTTATAAGTAGATTGTGATAGACCTGAACATCTAAAGCGGAGCTTTGAATCACAGGAAAAACAAGTCACTTACGAGCCATTTTTGGGGAGGTTCGTATGACATGAGCTGCATTTGGTCATTTTAATACTGGAGTTATAAAGCATCACCAGGTTATACTATCGCAGTCTTAAAAACAGTTGTATTAATACAGTTATATTCTTAACACCACAACTGTAAAATTCAAATAATAGCTCTCACAACTTCCGTAAAGAAAAGTACAAAAGTGCACATTAGCCCCACCGGGCCTCCGTAGACAGGACACAAAGGTCAAACTTGAGGAATAAGTAGCCAGTGCTGCTGCCTGATCCAGGTGCACGAGAGAAAGGACACAACTCTGGGAAACTATTTAAGGCAGGAGTGAACGAAAGCGAGGTTAAGAAGGGGCGTTCAAGGTCAAAGATAGCAGTGTGAGAGGACAAAGGGCGACAGGACAAAAGTGAAATAAGTAAATAGAAACAGTAAAATAAAATTAATAAGAAAAAAAAAACTAAATATATAAATAACTAAGTAACTAAAATAATAATAATAATAATAATAATAATAATAATAATAATAATAATAATTAATAAAATAGAGTTGAATAACAATAATAGAAAAAAAATAAATAAACCAAGTAGATTAAATACATAAGAGAAATTAAAATGAGAAATGAATCATTATAATCTAAAAACTGAAAGAAGCGATCAGAAGTGAGAGACTTTGAAGAAAGAAAAATAAAACAACTAGAGGGAAAAGAAAATGATAAAGCTAGAGAGAACTTACGGAAAGGCAAGAACACGATGTTGAAGGTTAAGCTGGGGGTGGGGGAATCTAGACTTGAAATTGGCGGGAAAGGATGGGCTGCAAGTGGGGTGAACTGTGAGACTGGGGTGGGAAAAGGAGCGATTGAGGACACGTCCGTCCTCGACCAGAGCCGGAACAACAACAACAACAATAATAATAATAATAATAATAATATTAATAATAATAATAATAATAATAATAATAATAATAATAATACATTTATAGCCCAGAATCCGAATGGCAGAGCCAACCTCAAAAGAGAAGGAAGTGAGCT
>JAHWFO010070823.1:1473649-1487357 GCA_023313115.1 Rhysida immarginata | reverse complement strand
ACACCCTGTATATATTTTTTGTGTTCCCTCTAATTTAGGTGATAGAACGGAGATTGGGAACCCGTGGGAACGAAAACCAGGACTCGGGTGCTAATCTATCAAAAGAGAAGCTGACGTAAATGATCTAATGCGCAGTATTCCTATATTTTTAGCTTTTTCTAATGTCATTCTTTCGTCTTCTTTTGAGCAGTCACCTTCACTCCAAAATACCTCTGTGCCGACACGACCCTGAAGATATTAGACATCCGGAATAGAGTTCCCCAATGACCATTACAATACATACACACACTTATGAAATTTGGCGTTAGAAGCCCACATAGACTAACATATATGAATATTGTGCAATTCCAACAATACTACTTAAGTATGCATTGAATTGATAACCTATAACCTCTTTCTGAAATCGGTTAAAAAGGGGAATGCCTCTCTTGCACAAGACATTTGTTAAACATTGAATTATTAAATCCAAGATGGAAACAATGAAGGTTACATTGTTTCGATGCGTATGTATGTAATATAGTTGGAATTGCACAATATTCATATATGTTAGTCTATGTGGGCTTCTAAACAAGTACGCCGAATTTCATATGAGTATGTATGTATGTATCTATGTATTGTAACGATTATTAAAAGGAACGTACGTCTGGACGCTCCGCAACTTCAGTGTCGTGCTGGGACAGAGGTTATTTTCTTAGTGATAGTGGCTATTTAAAAGAAGAATAAAAGAAACCATTAGCAAGAGAAAAGGCACTGAAACATTACGTAATAGTTTATTGACGTTAGCTTATCTTTCATTAAAGATTATGTCAGAATCTTGCTCTAATGTTCGACGGGGTCACCACTTAGGGTCGTCGCACAAACCAAGAATATGCACTAGGATAAAAAGCCAGCCAATCTACCGTAAATCTGACACAAAATAACCGAGGCTTTATTATCTTGAAAGAGATCTCAACTGGGTAAACTTCAGATACATTTTATATTCCATTAGTCTTCTGTCATTACGTTTTATCGCCTTCGGGTGTTCAGAAAGATTAAAAAAAATTAAATACAATACTCATTTCCAAAAAAGTTGGGACAGTGCAACATATAAGAAGAACTCCAACACATTTGTTTGGATTATTGTATTGCCGTTTATTTCAACCGTTTACAATACATAAACGATAAATTAGGCATGGGATCACATATCTTATATGCTTAAAGAAAGATACAGGTGGTTTTCCTGTTTGGCACGTGCAACACACTCCCAAAAAAGTTGGGACAGCACGGCGTTTGCCACGGTGTGGCGTCACCTCTCCTCTTGATGACACACTGTAATCTTCTGGGTATCGATGACAACAATCTTTCTAACACCGTAACCGGAATTCTGTCCCATTCCTGTTGGATATAGGTTTTCAGCTGTTCAAATGTCCGGGGTCGTCGCTGTCGTAGTTTTCGTTTAATAATACGCCAAACGTTTTCTTTAGGCGACAGATCCGGGCTGCAAGGGGGCCAATCCAACATACGAATGCGCTGCCGACGTAGCCATGCAGAAGTTATGCACGCTGCATGCGGTCTGGCGTTGTCTTGTTGAAATATACACGGACGTCGTCCAAACAGGCGCCTCTTAGATGGCACCATAGCTTGTTCCAGGATCTGTATATACGCTTCAGCATTGACGGTGCCATTGCAGATGTGCAAGTCTCCCATTCCATGGCCACTAGTACAGCCCCAGACCATGACAGACGGTGGTTTCTGTACCGAACGCCTGTAGCACGCGGGAATATCCTTTTCGTCTTTGGTCCGGAGTGTACGGTGTCCATTATTTCCGTAAACAATCGTAAAGGTTGATTCATCGGACCACAATATGTTCTTCCAGCGTGCTTGGGACCAATTGCGATGGGCTCGAGCCCATATCAGACAGCGACGTTGCTGTCGTTTGTTGATGTATGGCTTCCGTTGTGCACAGTATAACTAAAGTTTGCATTTGTTGATGCACCGGCGTACAGTATTCAACGATAATGGCTTCCCGAAGAAATCGCGGGCCCACGTGGCTATGTCCGTAATCGCAGCATTCCTATGCGTGACGCAGTGACGTCGGAGGATCCGAAGAGCTCGAGCATTCAGAATAGGTTTTCTACCTTGGCCTTTCTGAACTGTGATCTCACCACTATCTCGGTAGCGCTTGATAATATTATGTACTGTAGATGATGACAGGTTAAATCTTCTGGCTATTGCACGTTGAGAAACGTTGTTTGTGAATTCTTGAATAATTAGAACACGAAGATCTTCGCTAACTGGCTTGCCTCGACCCATCGTTCCGAATAAGTTACCTGAACGACGGATGGCAACTGTTATTTATACGGATTGTAGTACGACATCATCATTCTAGATTATTCCCGAACAATTCGGGAGGTTCCACTACTAACGGCGCTTTCGACAACGTATGCCCCTACTATTTTGGAACGTGTTGCAACACCCCCATTCAAAACGAACGTCCCGGCATCGATACAAAATGTTTTGGTGCACACAGTATATTTATGTCATTAAATAAACGTATCTGCTATTTTGTATTCGCGAGAAAGTTTTGTTACATCATCCCTTTTTGTTTTTTCTATATATTTTGCACTGTCCCAACTTTTTTGGAAATGAGTATTGTAGTTTATTAAACTCAGAATACTGCAAAATCATCAAATCGTGAAACGCCACGTTACAACTAGAGTGTTCTTTCATCTTTAAAAGAATAAGGTAAAGAAGAAAAGGTAGAATTCTAAGAGTTTAATAAGTATTGTTTACTCTCCCTTCCGTATTCTGTTAATATATGTTCAAGTTCACTATTTATTAACACATTTTCTTTATTCACAGGCGTCCTTCTTCTACTAAAAGTGAATTCTTCACTGGGATCCTCATCATTTTTCTATTGCTGGGCTAGGATCCGGTAAGTCGTCATCGTTGTTTTTAATCCTTTTCGCTTAAACTCTTATGAAAACATAAGAGATATTTCTTTACTCTAGCATTCGTTTTAACGTGCTTTTAAATCGACTGACTCTCAAGTATCCCCCTTAATTCAGAGAGCGTCTACTACCAATTATTTCCTCTTTTTTTTCTATGTAAGACGCAATTTTACCGTGGTAAGTAGCGGGGCGGGCCGTAGCACAATGTAGGGAACTTTTCCTACTTATTTTCTACAACAAGAATCTACGCGAGTAAGTAAAGGTGAGGGGGGGGGGGGAACCAAAACTAAGCTAATAATAACAGGGAAAGACAAGGAAGGAACCCCCAAAATCTAACCATAAAAGCGAAACGACCTTTTTGGGGGGGTTAGTTGGATGAACTTACTGCATAAATCTGCTCGAAAGTGCTTCCAAATCTACTCGTAACTATTGCCGCGTCCTGCTTCCCACACTGGGTTTGTTCCATTTTATGTCCTAAAAATTCCATATCGAAGGAACGGAGCTGGCTATTCTGAGTAAATTTCATATGTGAAGCTTATGTCAACGTCTGCCGTCTGATATTTCCAAAAAAAGGTAAATAAAGAGTTTATCAACAAAGGATTCCAGGGAGCGATTGTGGCCCAAATACATCGCTTAAACCGAATACGGCCGATTCCATATTTTATTTCCGCTTTTTATACGATATCTTTGGTCGAGTTCATGCCGTACGTTTTCTTACGATTTATTTAATTTCAGGGTATATAACTTCTCATCTTTGAAGTTTTCTTGAACTTTTACCGACATTAATTCGCCTTATTAAGCGTTTCTAATACATTGTGGGATAATTTCTCCTCCGATGTACATTGCTCCGTACAAGGGAGTCTTTTCGGTAAATATTGAATATACCCACGCGGCCTGTTAAAAATAGATCGCATGCAATTTTTGACGTCATTTTGCGCATGCGCCTTGCGGAAGGTGTTAGGAAGCCCTAGAAACGATGTCCAGGGGTTCCGGGTGAAAGGGCGAGGGTGGAGTGCAATGTTAGGGTCAAGAGGGGGGCGTGGCTCTGAAAACGAGACGGACTAGCGGGTAAAATATAAGAAATATACCTTTAAAAATGAATTATTAAGGATATTTGTTGATAAATAAGAATACTTACAGTGCTGCAAAGAGATTGATTGAGATAGGTCAATGGAGAAGAAGAGAAATCATGCTTACTGCTTGTGGCATATGGCAACTGGGGGTTCTTTTGGTAATTTGCGAAATAAAACTAGTGACCGCCGGATCGAATCTAACGTTCCTAATATTTAATAATAAATTAGGGGGTTATAAGAATCGAATCGCTATACGTTAAAGAAAACGTAAGTGGCTATCTAATACTGTTAATAAAGATGAAGGGGACATCGCGACAGCTAAAACAAGCTGTGAACACACAAAAAAAGAAGGTTTGCTTACCTTGAAAACAAGGGTTCCGTTTTTCTTTCGATATTGAAGATATCAGCGTAAATTCACTAATTTAGTTTTAGAATATCAGTAACGAAGGAAAGTCGTTACGGACAATCTCAGCCAGTCATTTCTCGAACATGTTAAACTTCATGCCTTCTTCGATAATTACTGAATAAAAGCATCGTTAATCATAACATAGGGGCAGGGGAACGATTAAAATTCATATTCAATTTCGAGGCACTAACGTTTATAATCCACAATAAAAATTCCTAAAATTCAAACAACTGCTACAAATAGTTCGAAATCACCGCGATTATTCATAGTTGCTATGGAAACGTCAAGTGCGTTCGACGCGATGAAAACGTAATTTTGCCACCAGTGGCATTACTGCTCCCGGTGGTAATAGTGTCGATCTGGCTAAAAGTACGAAACTCTCCTTGCTCCAAAATTAATAATTTTCCCCACAGATTTATTTATTTACAAAGGGAGTGTCCCAAGAGAATATTAATGGCCTAAAGTCAAATAATACAAACTGTCGCTCCTCTTATTCATTATCTTTATGGACTGGATACCCAGGGTCAGTCGAGGCGATGAACGTGTTGGTGAGAGTGACTGTTTGGTGAAGAGGTTGCTCTTTGCTGATGACCTTGTCTACGTTGGGTATTCTTAGATTTACTTGCAGCATGTTCTACACTCTGTCCAACGACAGATAAAATAAGTTAAGGTTGGGAAATTCAAAATTTGCTGATCAGGGCGAGCAACTGCTTCTGGAAGTTTATAGAGCATTTGAAATAAAGTATCCCCCCCCCCCTACCAGGGCCGTACCCAGAATTTTTTTTCGGGGGGGGGACAGAGAGGCTGGCCCAATCCATCATGTGAAGGGGGGGGGGTCCCCATGTAATAGATTTAGTTGACATGGTAGCCAATTTCGGGGAGAGGGCTGCAACCCCATCAGGCCCCCCCCCTAGGTACGGCCTTGCCCCCTTCTTTGAATAGCTATTATTAGATGATACCCGAGAACACCACTGAATGGGTAATAGATATCAAAAGACACCTTGAGCTAGTTTTTCTTTCGTTGAATTGAGTGTGGATTGGTTTGTGGCCACATGTGAAGAGGTTGGAATGAAAATCTATGTGGCTAAGACTGCAGAAGTCGTGGCCCTATCAATACAGCCTACTCAGTCTGTTCTCCATGTTAGGAGTGCCCCATTGAGACAGGTGGAGATTCAAATATCTCGGGACTGCATTCATGAATGATGAGCGACAAGAGATTGGGTGCTCGGATTTGTGCACTAACCTGCGTCGATCAAACACGAATTGTAACGATCCGTGGTAACGAAACATGAGCTAGGAAAGAAAGCCTAGTTCTCTCTTCTCAAATCTATCTTTGTCCCGATACTCGACTACGGTTATGAATCTAGGGTAATGGCAAGTGCAAACAGTCGAAATGAAACTCCCTACTAGATGAGAGTGCATTTCAGTGCAAATCCTCATTACTTTTTTGAGTCGCTACTTCTCAATATTGGGAGATATCAATTGGTCACGTGTTACAGATGTCGCAAACAGATCTTCCCAGCCAGTTGCTATTTTTCAAGCCCTCTCCATAGGGTTGCTCCCCCTCCTCCCACCCCCGATCCTAACGGATAAGCGGATTTGATAAGTAAGTAAGTAGTCATTGTTGAAGCTGTAAGATCATTACACAAGTTCTTTACTGTATATGGTACTTAGCTAAATTAGGAGTGTATAGATTATGATTGCTAGTTTAAGTACAGGGGGAGGTTAATTCCAACTTTCCACGTTTTGTAGGAAAAAAAAATTGGTAAGGAGTCTTGGTATTGTGCTAGGGGGTTAATTCGTAAGTAAGTATATCACATATTCCCCCGCAAAACAATTATGCCGGACTGCTGGAGGGCCTATCGCAATCTCAACCAAGGAGGTTTCGAACACCTCACCGTCAACCACCGGTACAACTTTGTAGATCCTGGCACCGGCGCCCATACGCAAACCATCAAACGCCAGAAGGACCATCATTAGAAGAATTGCATTTGTCCGACAATATCAATTCTTATTAGAACGTACCCATAGTGGTCATGTTATGCGTCGACTTTTGTAGACTACATTGAGTGGCCAAATTAGTAGAAACACTCATTACTACGTATCACTTGGTCACATAAGTCAGTGCCAATATAAAGCGAAAGCACACCTGCCACTTTCGTGCGCGGGATGATAGTTGGTGCCCGGCGAGGTGGACTTAGTATTTCCGAAACCGCACGTCTTCTAGGCTTTTCCCGAACAACCATTTCAAGGGTTTACCAGGACTAGTTAAACAACCAAAAAACAACCAGCCAGAGACAAACCTGTGGTCGCAAACGATTCGTCAATCCAAGGGGTGAGAGTAGGATGGAAATGCTATTTCGTATTAATAAAAACGTCACGTCTCGTCAACTCACCGTGGAGTACAACACTGGACCGCAGAATAACGTCCCTGTACCCACTACACGCCGTACATTGGAAAGGATGGGCTACAACAGCCGACAGCCAGTTTGGATACCTTTAATCTCCACCCAAAACCGCAAAAAAGTCCAATTTCTCTGATCACCAATGCTGGATCGTCAACGAATGGAAGAAGGTCTGCTACTAGTACGAATCCCATTTCTATTGCATCACGCAGATGGCTGACGCAGAATTGGAAGACAACAGCACGAAGCGAATGACCCCTCCTGTCTGGTTTCTACTTCAGGCTGATGGCTCTGCAATTGTCTGGGGAATGTTTTCCTGGTATACTTTTGGTCCGTTAATCCGTGTAGAAGAACGCCTTAATGGTCAGGGCTACCTGGACATTGTTGCCGACCACGTTCATCCCTTCATGGCTACTGTTTCCCCCATCGGAAGGATACTTTCTGCGGGACAGTACTCCGTGTCCTATCATGGAATGGTTCCAGGAGCACGATAATGAATTCAGCTTACTCCTCTGGCCACTACAGTCCCCGGATTTGAACCCAATCGTACATATTTGGGGTGAGCTGGAACGGGTTATTCGAGGCATGGAACCACCACTATCCAATAAGCATCAACTGGGTGCAGCTGTTGCATCCGCAAGGACAAACATCACGGAAAAATGCTTCCAGCGGCTAATTGAAACCATGCCACGGCGAATTCGTGCTGTTATAGGTGCTAGGGAAGGTGGCAACACACTTTAGGGAGGTGTTCCTAATAAAGTGGCCACTCAGTGTATATACGATTCGTGGCAAGAAACTATACAAGAAATTATGTTAGTCGTGGAAAGCCTCAATCATAACACAGAATGGAACAGTCTGAACATTAACGGCGGAAAATATGGTCACTTCAATGATGGACACTGGTAAGAGATACATGTAAGGGTGGTGATCAACCGCCAATATTGATTCTAGAAAATGCAAGGTAGAGACGCTAAAAAAGTTTCCGTCTGCGTAAGCCAAATGCTTTACGATTAATAGGGTTTGATTTTATCATTTATTAGGTATTTGACACGGGAATTTCGTGGAAAAGGATATTTTTCTGATACATAAGTTATTTAAGTCTGCCGTCCCGAAAGCGAAGTCGAATATTTCAGAAATCGGCTAGCGCTTCGCAACACATGCATCGTCTCTTTCTCAACACTCTTCCGGCTCAAATTAACCTTCCGAATTCGCGGAATATCATCAAAGAAGACGTAGGAAGAACTTTAAGATATTAGTATTACCCTCACCGAAAACTTCACAAAAGTTTGTTCATTACGAATTTAATTTAGTACACTACGATTTTGTGCCCCCGACTAAATATGCCGTGTCACATCATGCCTACCGCCTGCCTGTCCTGCACGGATGAAAATGTATAAATGGCCTTGGTTTCAGAAATATATTATGGTTGCTTAGAGTTGAAGGAAATTCATTTTCTATAGTTAACGCGGAGAGAGAAATGGATTGCACGTACGAAATTTGAGCAAAGCTTGGACTGATACGCATAGTGAAATGGCACACAAGTCATATCTACAAGTAACTCTTCGTTTCTACAAGAAAGCATTCTTTGTTTGCCTGTACACTTTGACATACAAACTGGATAAAAGCGCGTTTGCTCACATGCATAGAAATACATCTATGTTATGTGATAAGAAAAATTTGTCCTTAAATGTTTATTATAAGTTTACAATATTTGAAATTTTTCTTTTAATATTACCGCTAAACTTAGAAGATTGCAAAATGCATTTGTGAAATTGTTTTTGGATAAGTTATTTAGAATTATTCTGAGTAAATGAAATGTATTATTTAATGATAATAAATTATCCAGATTCGTAAATTACTTACTTACTTACTTTTCAAACCCGCTTATCCGTTAGGGTCGCGGGGGCAGCAGCCCTATGGAGGATCTCCAGCGATCGCGATCTTCCGCCATCAGGCGCATGTCCTCCCTGGTAATATCCAAGCGAATCGAACCCAGATTCTCCATGTAGTCTAGCCACCTGGTTCTAGGCCGACCCCTTGGTCTCTTACCCACCGGCTTGGAAAATAACTGCCTAGGAAGACTAGTTTGCGGCATCCGTATCACGTGGCCATACCAGCGCAACTGAGATCTCTCAATGCGGAGAAGTAGCGGCTCAACACCTAAAGATTCCCTTATCGTGCTGCTGTATACTCTATCTAGTAGGGTAACACCTTCCCCGTTTCTGAGGTTATTTTTATTAGCTGAATATTGATACATTGTTATGGGTTTATATTTTTAAGTCTAATTGATTTTTATGATTGATTTTAATCGTTTTTTTTTAATGTAATTTTATCATACAAATGGCAGTCCATACATTTCATCATGCAAACGCTATTTTCAGTTAGACTTGTGCAGCCTCGAGTGGCAAATTTTAATGCAAATTTTATGCAAATTTTAAAGTGTAAGCGTCTGGTGTCGAAATTGGTAAACATGACGCCACCTGGTGTCGAAATTGGGAAACATGCTACCATCTGGTGTCGAAATTGGGCAACACGTTATTTCCAAGCTATAACGAAGCTTAGGCATTGTTGTCCTCGCTATAAGGACGGAATCTTTGAGGTTCCATAACTCCCTAACCAGGTGATCTACATCAAAACCGAACGTTCCATTGGACTTAGTATAATATCTATAGATGGCTATAATTAGAACGTGTTACTATAAGGGGTTCTATTTTTAACAGGCCGCGTGGGTATATTCAATATTTACCAATATATATATAGCAACAGTAAAAAAATATATTAGCTCTTTTCTTTTCATTGATAATTAAGTATATGTTGTATGTGACAGGTTTGATATATATCCAGTGCATTGCTGTTGATGTCAACTGGAAACTGCAAAATTCAATAAATAAAAAAATAAAAATTTCATGAGATCTGTCATTCATCATTGCTGTATTTGTGTCTTTGCTTAGGTCTGTGACAGTGAAGAGGATTTTAAATATGAATGATCTAATCATGATGCATGCCATGAATCTTTTTCATGGCGTCGATCAAAATTGAGGGCACATGTAAGCACAACTTTCAGTGAAAGGGAATGGCTGATAGGTGACCTGTGTTATATGAACCCTTATTTTATTTAAGTTACAATTTCACTGTGTTGTTATACCCTAACGTTTAAATTTTGTTCCACAGGTGATTCTGGGTATCCATTGGAACCCTGGCTAATGACACCGAAACTTGATGAGAGGACAAGAGCCGAGCAAAATTACAATCAATGCCTCAGGTCAAGTAGAGTTGTAGTAGACCGGATCGGTGTGCAAATATTATAAAGGCCTGTGCCATTCTATACAATATTTGTCTGAATTTCAGGGTGGAATTAGATGAGACAGCTGATACCCTAAGCGAAGTCCATGAAACTCCAGATGCTGACACAGTTGCACCATCCTCTGGTAATGGATCAGTTGATAATCTCTTGGAACGTGCCCGCAGGACTCGACAAGACATTGTTGACAACTACTTTAAAGGTACTAAATCTTGCTTTAAAATGGTCATTTTCATTACAACAGTGTTTATCAATCATTAATGAAAACCTTGGAATCTTATATTTTCTTTCCACTTTATCCACCTTAGGTGTTCATCAGGCCTAACATGCAGATGAAGAGAAGCTGAGATACACACACTATAATAGAGCTGCATTGTCCTGGGATTAACATTAACATACCACTAGATACAAATAAACCAGAAAGAAAACTCATTTTTACTTGAGGTTTAATATGGTAAATTTCAATAAATGCATCTTCTTCTTCAGCGTGATTTTGAAAAAAAAAACATAAGAAAATAATTAAATTTCATTAGATAGTAATTACAATTTTCTAATACATAATGAAGAAGGTTATTATCATTTTATTTTGTATTTTTAATAGCATGCTGAAGAAGTTGACTTAGTCATCAATATGTACATTCGTGATAATACCACATTAAACCTTATATGGATAAGTTTTTTCGTCTGTTTTATTTGTAAAGACTCATACAGTAACAGGTGAATCTCATGTATATTTTACTGCATGATAATTAAGTGTACAAACCAGTTGTATACATCTCAACTTAATAGACTGCTGCATCCGATTATGTTTTAATAAATTGCAGCAATCTATTGAAGTTGTTAATTACAGTAATTTGCTGGATATTTTGATGGCGTGCAAAAATTAAATATTTGAATACCTCTTTATACTTTGAGACATGAATTTTATCTGGCAGTTTGCTCTTCTTTTATCCAGCGACTGGTGTCTATCTGGAGAAAAGGTTCTCCATCTGCCTAAACAAAAAGCGAGATACCTTCGAATTGATCAATCCCGTGACGCGAATCGAAGGCTTATTTTAACCAAATCCGATCGACAACATTGAACTTTTAACAAATCAGGAACCACAGTTTTTTTGATCTTTGTGGACAGTTAACCCTCTCTCATATTCATCAAGCAATATGAAAGTGTTCTCATAGAAATAGATAATTAGTATATTTACAGCTTGTATAGCCAAATTCAAGAAGGAAAAAACCATACATACAACAAAGTAATTATTGAATCGAAAAATTAAATTTTTATAAATGTTTCAGACCTTATTCACACTATCGACTGGGTGCTGGCAACCAGATTGCTAACAACCTCGAGACAATACTAGAACAGTTTTCGTTTACACACATGGTTGACAAACTGTTGCTGCAACCAAGTGCGCAAACAATCACTATTCCAGTTATCTCTCGAGGTTGCTGGCAGTGCCTCTTACATCAGAAGATAGTGCGTAAGAGGTCTTAATCTTCTTGTTGATGTAAAAACGAAAATGGAGATAAGCATCACCCCAGAAAAATGCATTCATTAGTGCAATCAGAATTCAAATGAAAGTCAGCAAAAACCTTTACATTTATTCTTTTTGGAGGTTCTTAGTTTGTCTGCATTTGTTTTGTCACCTGGAATTAAAGAATAAAAAAGTTAAAAAAATTATACCATGGTGAATTAAAAACTATACCATGTTGAAACAAGTATGGAAATGTAAATTTTAATTCTAAAGAGAGTGCACCTCTAGGAACATCTTCAAATCCGAAGCTATACTTTGCAAAGATGAAGCAACGCGTTCGAGTACGTTGGCACTTCTAGCGGTTTCCTCCACCATCCTGTCGGCCCCCTGCAACAATGCCTGGGCCTCTTTGTGGGGGACACCTCGTATTCTTGAAACTAAGTTTATGTTAAGATAAGGAAAAATGTCATCACAGAAACTGTTATTTGTGTAATGTTATTTTAAAGATTTGATAATAAATGCATAAGGAACGGAGAGCAGAACATCCATTCAAGGCACAGACTCAAGCAATTACACTTAAATTTAAATGGCAGGCTAGTACATATGCATATGCCTCCACTTTCTCAAAAACTAAAAGTTAAAAATTTTTTCTGGTGGGGAGGGGTTGTATGGCTGGTTAATTAAAAACATTTGAAATTAAAAATGGTAAATCAATTAATTTCTCAGATTGATGAAAAAAAAAATTAGGAATAAAAATCCTCTCTGGAAATTAAATATAGACGAACACACTAGCTTCTTCATACTCAGGTATATTCTTGCCTCCACGCAGTAATAACTAAATTTCAAGATTTTAAAAATATTTTTAATTTTGTTCTTCTAAACAACAATTTACTGGGGATATTTGAATTATCTCGATATGTTTCTCTTGGTACAGTAAAATCCCGTTACAACGTACCTCACATTAATATGCATTTCAGAATAACGTACAAATTTCAAATCCCCCTCCCAAATGTAGGTATTTTAATGCTAAAAAGTTTCAGAATAACGTACCTCACTTTAACGTACATTTCAGAATTCGAAATCGATTTATTTCTACAAACATAGAAAATTTGTTCAAATTTATATAAAAAAAACTTTCCACGTTTCGAGGAAGGCTTTGCTAACTGAAAAGAGGAAAAAATATTCTTTCATATAAAAGAAAGTTGCTTCGATTCATGTTTATTATAAAAAAATCCACCTGAAACCTTATACCTACATCTTGTTGCACTTAAATTATCGCTCTCTTGGGGCCAGGAGTTGATACTACCACAACACCTGACTCCACAGCAAGGTCCCCAACAGACACCTAACTACCCCAACCCGTAGCCACTAGCTGAACCAAAAAGGGTGTGATCGTATACTAACATTCTTAAGTTATTTATCCATGCTTAAAGGAAAAAAGCTTGATCAGACGCAACTCTGACAAAATCTGGGGCTTTATTCTCTTGAATAATATCAAACATTAACATCACAAGCAAAATGGAACGTACAAACTTCATATTCGGAGGATTTTTCTTTTATTGAGATTATCTTTCCCACAAAATCCAGTTATTAAGTTTATCTTTGTGTTTTTCTTTGCTTTCTTTAGCTCTAATCTCCACTTCTATATTAACATCAAGTCTTGCTCTTATCTTATACTCCCTTAAATTAGATTAGGTTACTTCCGACTTTGTTTAAAGAAAATAAAGGAACATCCCGCAGCAGTCAGAAAAAGAAATAAATTCCAAAACAATTAGGTTTCTTCGTTAATCATTAACAACTTTTCCTTGAAATTAAATTCATAACTCGTTTTGTCAAAATTCATTTAACTTTTCCAAAACACAAAGGTAGATTTAATAAAGCTTCAAGGAGTCCGAACGTCCGTTTTTTATACCCCGGGAGATCATTTTATCTTTCTTTCGATCAGTTACATGAGCTAGCTTTATCTTAATTATCGATTCTCTTACACTTAGACCTTCAGCATTAAACTTTAAATTGTCTGAGCAAGTGTTTGTGGTTAATTCTTTCTTGACATTCCTTTTTATTTTAGATGAATTCTTTCCAATGGACACCGCCAGGAATATAGCCTGACCGACGGGGAAGGTA
>JAHWFO010070823.1:1418396-1473249 GCA_023313115.1 Rhysida immarginata | reverse complement strand
AGTATTGGTTAGTGCGGGGCGTCGATCTTAAACTACAAATACCTCACAGTATTCTCATCAAATTCATCGTAAATCACACTGTCGTCGTTTGACTCGGTCTTGGATTTTCTCCCTGGGAAAGAATGAAACTTCTCGCTGTTCTTCCAATTGAGTTCTCTTTGCTCATGAGGTCTTCTCGAGGTCTTTTCGTTAAACGTTCCGTTTCTCCTCTCCGTAGCTTTCTGTGAATATAAAATCAAAAAAACAAGACAGTTTCTGGCTAAACCTCATAATCATGGCCGAAATTCGAACGTTTTTACCAGACGAAAGTGTCGAACCACGCCATGAACGTTTGGAGTGAACTCTTAGCTTTAGACGTCTATGTCCCAGGCTCCGGGGACATCGTGGCGCTGAAATACTCATCGGTTTTCCACATGCTTCCTCCCGAAAACTACATCGAGGATCGGCGTGACTTCTCTCGTAGATCCATGGTTGAACCGGACATCTCCCTTGCTCCAAAAATCTCGGCCGCTTACTCTGCCTCCTTCAAAACATATATTATTTAGAAGCTAGTTGAAAACCGAAGCTCACATTGTTATCGTCTTCTCGCGACCAACAATCCAATCTTCAAAGTAATGTAAACTTTTTTTTCCAACAATGCCTCTATTAAATATATGTCAAAATTATATTAAATTCAGTTTATTTATCACAATCCTGATTCTTTTCATTCAATTCAATTCCTATTTTCATTATCCACATAGTCATTTCCATATTATTCCTGTTTTGTCTCCTATTTCCCTCGATAACATTTTGCGACCGCAACAATCGGATATACTGGCAGACGGGGGTGTATCCTCGTAAAAGAAAAAAAAACGTCTTGTTTTGTTCCGAGACACTCATGGAACGTCAAAATCCTTTTTTAGGCGTTACACATCTATAGATGCGTCGGAGGCCGGCCTTGCTGTGGGCTCTCAAGCGTGTTGGATACTGAGGGCATCTCCCACAGATTTCCGTGAGAAGTAATCTGTGGCATGTCCTGTAATTGTGCGAAAAAAATTACTACGTGTTAAATGAATATAAGGTGTTCTCTTTTGATATCATAATTCTTAAAAGAAGAAATAAAGTAGATAGCAAAATTTACACTCGCCTCAGAAAAGGACAAATCACTGCCTCCCTCTCCGATGGGCACCAACGGCGGGGTCAATGGTCTCCCTTCGGGGTTCGGCACAATTGCTGTCCCGATCCCTTCGACGGAATCCCATCCGGCCAATACCAAAACTCTACACAAAATGTGATATCAATAATTCAAAAGTATTTAACGCTTAAATTAGAGCTAAAATAAAAATTATTTAATTACCGCTGCTCTAGATTTGTAAGTTGATCTTTCAACCCTTTTTGTCCTCCACCTGTCTTCATCGTCTCCACCTTGATTTTTATGCATCTTCAAAATCATTTAAATTATAAGTTGAGTGAAACAAAACATAAAACTATTTTACATTTGCCAACAAACATGATAAATTTTCTTACTTTTGTCGGGTTCGATTTTTCCAATCTCGCTACACTTTTAGCCATTCGCCCCGGGTCTTGGTCGGAAGCCCCATTGAATTCAGCCATGAGGCGAGTTTTTGCCATTTCTGCTGCCGTTGTTTGGCCGTTTCCCCCGCTAAAAATTGGTTTGTTGGTGCACCACTACAGGCTGTGCCTCCAACGCATCTAATAAGCATGCCTTTTGGGTCTCATTCGCATATTGCGAGCATGCACCTCTGCCTACGTAGCAGTTTTTTTTGTGTGTGACGCGAACTAGTGTTTGAGATAGAGTGATTGAGTGAAGCTCGAACAACTAGATCAAAAACCACCTGGTTTTGCAGTTTCTGCGCACACTCAGTCACCCTAAAACTCGATAATTTTTGTGAGTTCATGGAATGAGTAATCGCGTTAGAGCTGTAGCTCGCCTGCCCCTCTGGCAAGCGCTTTTGTTCCCTTGTAAGCCGTCACTGAAATGACAGTTGTTCGACCACTCCCCTAAAAGCACTCGGATTAGTCCGACCTTGAAAGCGCTCTTGAGCAACGCGACCGCTTGCCATGTCGAGCAACGTACCCCTGCTCAAGGACATGTAGATAGCGTTAATGCTTCCATGTCCATAGTGGCGCAATTGGATGGGGGGTCTGCACGCAATTGGATCATGGTCTGATCAAAAGCTTTACGGACATCCAAAAAGACTAGACCACCATACTTAGCACAGTTAAGAGGAGTGTTTAGATCTCCAACAAGCCTCCAAATCTGAAGTTGGCAGGAGTGACCAGGGCGAAAGCCAAATTGTTCATCACGAACGAGATTATTTGCTACACAGAAATGTTAAACCTCTTCAGAATGATGGGTTAAAAGACTTTAGATAGCACAGGTAGCAAGCTTATGGGTCTGTAGCTGACAGCAAGAGTAGGGTGTAGACCAGGCTTTCATATAGTAACTATGACGGACTCTTTCCACTGGTCGGGGAAGTAACTAAGTTTCCAGCTTTGGTAATGATCGAGACAATATTAGAAGGCAAGTTCTTGAGAGCACTGTTACTGATGGAATCAAAACCTCTGCTTTCTTGGTTTTAGATCGCTTGATGATGTCGGAGATTTCTTGGACACTAATGACTTCCTCAGGGTTGGGAACACGATGAATGGTAAGGGATGCACCCATCATTAACTAGATGAGTATTTTGGAGGTTGTCCAAGTTTGTCTCACCAAGCGTGGTAAATTGACTTTTCAGGGAATCAGCGATCAGTCGAGCCTTATCCCCGTCACTGGTGACAACGTTGCCATTGCCTGTAAGCAATGGCGGCAATTGGATTGGTCTGTTACCCTTTAAGGCCCTCACAGTTTCCCAAAGCGAGTTGTCCGGGACGGACAAGGACTTCAGTTTGTCGCTCCACCTTTGATTTCGTAGAAATTTAACCTCCTCCTGAGCCTTGCGAGAAAGCCGGTTGTACTTGGTTTTGAAGAAGGGATTCGCGTTCGCTGCCATAATCTTCTGTAAGAATTCCTTTCGAGAATAAGACGCCTGATATAAGGAGGCAGGTCGAGATATTCAGGACGTTTACGATCGATAGTAGAGGTACTGGAAATAGTGGCATCGTTGACAACACGAGTGATAGCATTAATATTACTATTGATATCCTCCTTATCAATAACCTCCTTGTAAGGAACGCTATTTTCTCCAAGAATATCCCTAAAGAGCTTCCAGTCCTGTTTAGAGAGGAGCACAATCTTCTTATCAATGTTTAAGCCCTCAAATATAAGCATCGCTGAATGGTGGTCAGAAGATAAGTCGTCGACTGTGAATATATTATAAAGCTTGAGGAAACCTTTAAGAACTGCAAAGTCCAGCACGTCGCTAACAGGAGAGCGGTCGCAGTAGTAAGTGTCATAAAGGGGACCAGCAACGAAGGTGTCAATCTCGTTTATAGTATATCCATATAAGATATTGCCGCTTTGATTGGAGCATTTGGAGTTCCACGCATGGTGCTTGGCATTCAAGTCGCCCGCAATAACAACTGGAATGGGCCCAGACAGCAGCTCGTCAAGTTCGCACGGATCAAGCTTGTGCTTAGTTGAGTTATAACAAGAGATGAACTTGATTTCACCTGCGTCCACATCGTTTATAATCACGGAGACTGCTTCCATTCCCACAAAGTTTGGAGTGACAGACTCACGATGATCAATGCCGTCCTTAACAATGATCGCTGCTCCACCAAAAGCGTGAAGACTTTATTACCCAGCGGGCGATCCTTGCGATAAACACGATACCCAGGCAAGGTGAAGACTTGAGTAGATTTCAGGTGCGTCTCGCACACGAAGGCGATGTCGACATTCCAGTTTGTAAGTAAATTGTAGAACTCGGTGCGCTTGCGAGCGATTCCCCTTGCATTCTAAATATTGCAACAGAGTTTTCCTTGATTTACGATCTTGTATGGGTGTCTATCCATTATCATTTGTTAGATTCGTGAGAGCCAATCTGTGGCACTGCTTTTCCACTTTCGCTATACTGATTTAGCAAATTTCCTAGGAACCTGTAAATATCACGCAATTGTTTGTGGTTGACCGTACATGTGTTCCTAGTATCAGCAAAACTGGATGGGACCGAAGCATAGGATTTTCCCTCTACCACTTTGGTGCTTTTGATCCTTTTGACTTGTGGATATTTGGGACACTTGGTGTAGCTAGATGTGTGCTGACCAGAACAACGTATACATTTTGAGGGTCTTTGCCTTTTATGTTAGTACAATCTCTCGACTGATGGTCGCCAGCGCACTTATTAAATCGAGGCGACTCGGTGCAACCTTGGGATACGTGACCGAAACGTAAACAGTTATACTATTGCAAGGGCCTTTTGTTGCCTCTAAATAACTCAATAATAACAGCAAGAGGACCGTCACGCTTCAAACTCAAAAAAAGACTTATTGTGTTCATTATTTTCAAGTAAGACCAAAATCATTGGCATCTCTACTGCACCATTTGCTTTTTTAAGCCTGATAGCTTTTTCAGGAAAATAGTTTGCCTTCCTGAGGTCTGCGCAAAAGTCTTCCCGATAATATGTTGTATCAACATTTCGGACAACGTATTTAAGCGTTTTCTCTGATTTAAGTTGATGATGCCGGATCTTAAACACATCGTTGTTTTTCACTCCTAACACAAGAGTTTTATGACTCTCTTCGTCGTGACACTGATCTTTATGGTGTCCTTTCGACCTGTGTGGGCGGTAATTTTGTCAAGAGGTACGTGCGTTTAGATCTCCTCCAAAATCTCCTTTATTGGCTTCCCATGGTGACGAAAGATGATTGGTGGGATATACAAGGTTTTTATAATTAAAGTTCCATTTTGACATGGGCATAAAAAAACTACTGGACCAAAAGCTATAATACTTGGTAATATTATACAAGATGGCATGGGAAATTCATAGCCACCAAAAAAAAAATTAGTTCAAAAGGTCACCACCAGCATGGAATGGCGCTCTATGCACTATTCGTATACAAAATTAGAGACGAAGACACAGGTTAACAAGTCTTCAATCGTTACTGAAAGCAGGTTACACCGGATTACTGCGTTCTCAACTGTAGCTCGTAGCATATCAGGAGGAATGTTGCGCACCTGTCGGCGTATCGCATCTTTCAGTTCCGCCAAATTCCTGACGTTATCACCATAAACAGTGGCTTTGAGGTAACCCCAGAGCCAGAAGTCACTGGGGTTGATATCTAGTGACCAGGGTGGCCAAGAAAGGTGGAAGTTTCGGCCTATAATCCGTTCATCTGTGAAATGTTGCTGAAGTAACTGTTTGACACATGTACCAATATGAGGTGGAGCCCCATCCTGCATAAAAATTGTTGTATCTAAAATGCCACGTTGCTGAAGTTCTGTTATGACAAAACTTCTTAGCATCGACGCCATGCGAGCAGCAGTCACAGTGCATATCATGAGTCCATCTCTAGACTGCTCTTCAAAAAATACGGTCCAATTATGACATTTGCTGTCATACCACACCAAACGGTAACTTTAGGCGAATGCAATGGAATTTGGTGGAGAACATGACGGGGACTGGTGGCCCAAACCCTGCAGTTATGGGTGTTGACATCCCCATTCAGGTAAACATGGGTCTCGTCCGTCCACAAAATGTTCCATGGTCAATGGTCGTCCACCTCCATCCGTGCAAGGAATTCCAATGCGAAGGTTTCTCTACGAGGAAGATCGTTAGGTTCGAGTTGTTGGACAAGGTGGATTTTGTATGGGTACTACCAGCACTTTATATACGATCTTGTAGACAGTACTCAGTGGTAAGTCCATTCGACGTGCAACAGCACTTACGCTGCATGCCCCTTGTGAGGTTTCCATTTTTGCTTCCTCTACGGCTACTGAAACAGCCTCCACGGTTGCCTCAGAGACGGGTTCCTTCCTCGGGCAGGTGCTACCGATAACAAACCTGTGGCTTCAAACTTTGTCATCATTTTCTTCAAACTCTGCGGTGTCATTGGCCCCCGACGTACATGTATTCGTCGAAAGGTACGATAATGTTTCAAAGCCTGCCGTACATTGCTATTGCATTCATAATAATATTTAACCAGAAAAGCACGGTCTTGCATGGTAACAGGCATTGTCGACTAGTAACAAATGAGGCGTACTCACAACGAGGCTCTCTTTCTTATTTCTGAAAACCAAATGACTTGTAAAGTCAATGTGCATAAACCACATTGTTAACCTGTGTCTTAGTGTCTAATTTCGTAGACGAATATTGCATAGAGCGTCATTCCATGCTGGTGGAGACTTTTGAAGTAATTTTTTTGGTGGGTATGAACTTCCCATGTCCTCTTGTATAATATTACCAAGTATTATAGCTTTTGGTCCAGTAGTTTTTTTTATGGCCATGTCAAAATAGAACTTCAGTTATAAAGACCTTGTATATTGCTTCCTTTTCACGGGTAACTTTAATATGGGAAGAACTGTTTTTAGATTTGTTAGCACGAAGGGCTACAAAGGCACTAGCGCTGACATCAAAAATGGACTTAATATTGTCGATCCTGACACCTCCTTTGTTCCTCTTATTCTGTGCAGTCCGCCAGTCACCTCCATCAATGTCAGCAAAGTCATTATCAAGCCTCCTCTTTGTGCTTGTTCTTGATGAGGAGCTGCTGTCTCTGACCGCGCCCAGACCTGCAGGACCTTCTTTACAATCGTATGGAGGAACAGCGTTTCCACTAACATGGGCGAAACGGACGTAACGGGATAGCCCATAAATTCTTTGATAGCATTGCTAAGATTGACAATGCCGTTGGTAGTTTCCAAATTTGCACGCTTTACATCCTCTCTAAAACTATCAATATTTGTATTTACACTACTAATATCATTAGTCAGCGATTCCAAACTTGTTTCTAAGTCCAGATATTTTTTGTTCAATTCGGAACGTAATGCCTCAAGGTGTTCATTTATAATGATGTCAAAAGCAAGAAATCTGGGATCCATACATGCATCTTTGTACGCTACATGAGAAGGTAACATCTTACCGTCAGCATATTTAAAAGTAATGCTAGCGGATTTCGTCGACGCAGCGCCTGAGGTCGCCATGACGCAAGTGTGGTGCTGGGTTTTGCCGTCCTTAGAAGGACGCACCTACTCAGAACGATACAGTTTAAATCGCTTAAAAAACTCCTACCTTGTTAGATTCCACTGATGCACTCTCAATAGTAAACCAGGATCAGCAACTTTGCACCCGAGCACTTCAGAATCACGACCAGAAGTCCAAAAAGCTCATCTGCGAGCGGTTAACACACATCCGCGATGGAAACACACATCCACGATTGAGACACACATCCACGTAAGTCCTCTTGAACATCCTTCGAGTGGATGATCCTGACTTGGAATCGACAATCGACAATCGAACAGTGGAGTGAACATGTGTTCAGATGGGACGAAAGCAATGCTTTCATTAGGCTCATCAATCCAGAATATAACGCCAAAGGAAATACACTGAAATAGGCAAGAAGCCTGGCCAACTCTACAGGTCCTCCACATTATGCAAAACAAAAAATAAGATTGGCGATTGTCAGACGAGACACAACGAAGTTAAGCAAAGCAATTCAGAACAAACCATCAAACCACGGGGTAAATAAAGTATCACAACTTCCAGTATTCCGGGAAGGAAACGTTGCCAATGTCCTCAAAATTTGCATCCAGAACGTGTCTAGGCTTTCGGTACCTAATATGCCACTTCATCTCCATCGAGTATCTCAGGATCCCCTTCACCAAGTCGTTTTCATGGTTCTCGATCTTCAGGATCATATTCTTGAGTAGTTTCTGGATGTAGGCCTATTTCCTAATATGAGTCATGTTGAAGTCACCATGGATTGCCTGATTTTTCGCGGTTCTTCTACCCAGTTGGGCAATAGTCCTCAATGTGACGTTTTGAAACGATTGGAGCTCCTTCCAACTACTTCTGGAGATAGTTGCCCACGCTGGCATTCCATACAGCAGGATAGTCCTAAAGATTGTTTTGTAAAAGAGAAGCTTATTGTCAATGCTGAAGGAGCTGTTCCATCCCAGGAGAGACAAGAGTCTGTATTTAGCCTTTTTCGCTTTGTTCAGGGCGCACGTTAATTGGTGATTCCACGAGAGCCTTGAGTCTGTGACAACACCAAGGTACTTGTAATTATCAACCCTGTCGAGTTTCCTGTTGAATAAGACGAGAGAATCCGGAAAGCGCTTGTATTTTTTGTTACAGTACATTGCTTTGCACTTCCCTACGTTCAGTTTCAGTTGCCAGCAGTTAAACCATTTTCAATACTCTTCAGGGCATTTTGTAGTCGAGTAATAACAAGGGATGGCTGGTGCGCCCAAGTCATAATAGCAGTGTCGTCTCGTCTGCGTAGAAGTAAAGTTTGCACTTTTCGGGCTTCAGGAAGTCATGCACAAAATAGTTAAAGAGGATAGGTCCGAGAATACAGCCTTGTGGAACGCCGGCTTTCACTGCGCGGGGAAAGGAAAGATTCTCACCAACCTTAGCCTGGTACGTCCGATTGGTAAGAAAAGACTGGATCATCGTTATCAGATCAGGAAGGAAATCATCTCTGATCATTTTGTAGATTAGGCCTTTATGCCATACTTGATCGAACGCCTTACTGACATCTAGAAAGACTATCCCACAGTATCTAGAAAGGTTAAGGGGGGTACTCAAGTCTTCATCGAGACTCCATAACTGCAGCTGGCAGGAGTAATTGGCCCGAAAACCAAACTGGTCGTGCTGGACTAGCCCTCTAGCATTACAGTGGTCTTGGAACCTGTAGAGAATCGTCTTTTTCAGAACCTTGGAGATAGATGGAAGTAGGCTAATAGGCCTGTAGCTTCCGGTTACAGCTGGATTTTGCCCTTGTTTGGGGATACTAAGGACAGTGGATTGCTTCCAGGACGTCGGGAAGTAAGACAACTTCCAGCAGTCATTAATTAGAGACGTGATGTCATCAATAACGTTCTTCAGGAGATTCTTTAGTGCAATGTTTCTTACCTTGTCGTTTCCTGGAGCCTTCTTCTTTTTCAGTCTCCATATGATAGAGTTGATTTCACCAGACTGAATCCGGATCTGCGTCAGACGATGGGGGACTTCAAGGAAGCTGGTGATGCTGCTTTCCACACCCTGGGTCACGAATTGACTTTCAGGATTGTTGATGTCGGGAGTTACAAACTGCGTCTCCAGTGAGTTTGCAATGACTTGAGCTTTATCATGGTCACTTTGGACATAGTCGCCATCTGGGGTGGGAAGCGGAGAAATGCGAAGATTCGAAGTACACATGAGACACACAAGACATGGTAGAGAGAATCAGATCGATGGATCAGACGGACGGAGTTCAATGGATTAGACGGACGGTACACAGGGGACTATCTCTATCGTGGATGTGTGTCTCTATTGTGGATGTGTGTCTCCATCGTGGATGTGCGTTAAGCGCTCTTTTTGGACTTCTGGTTGTGATTTTGAAGTGCTCGGGTGCAAAGTTGAGAGTGCATCGGTGGAATCTCCTAGAGGACTAACAAGGTAGGACTTTTTTAAGTCTTTTAAACTGTGTTGTTCTCAGTAGGTGCGACGGCAAAAACCCCGCACCACACATGCTTCATGGCGACGTCAAGCACTGGGTCAAAATCTTTATTTACTGTTAAATATGCTGATGGTAAAGTGTTACCTTCTGAACTGACCTACAAAGATGCGTGTAAGGATCCGAGATTTCTGGCATTTGACATTATTATTAACGAACAAATTGAGGCATCAAGGATAGAAGTGCTGTCCAAGGAATTTGGTAGTAAAGTTGATAATTTAAGAAAGGGTGTTCAGAGCGCTAGTTTGGAGATTGCCAACGGCCTTGCTAACCTTGGCAATATTATCAAGGAGTTTATGGGCTCTCCCATTACTTCTGATTCGCCCATGATAGTGGTAAATCCTGATCCCATGCATAATAATGAAAATGTTTCTACTTGCCTGGAAGCTGCAAAGAAGGAAACTCCTCACTACGAACTAGCGTCAAAAGAAGACACGAAAATGATTCTGCTGACAGTGATGGAGGTAACTGGCGTATTGCGCAGAATAAAAAGAACGAAAGCGGTGTTAGAATACACATCATTCAATCCACTGTCAATATCAACGATGGTGTCTCTATGGCCGTACGTGGTAACAAAGCTAAGCTTAGTTATTCCCAAAGCAATGTCACCCATGGAAAAGGGAGCTATTTACATTCCTCCGATTATTATTAGTCATCATGGAAAACCATTCAAGGAAATTCTAGACGAGATTAAAAATCACGTGGCTGTGGATAAAATTACAGCCCACACGGGTCGTTCAGACACCATTAAGGTCAAATGTCATGACGAAGAAACGCACAAAACTCTAATGTCTGAAATCAAAAACAATGATGTTCTTAAAATCCATCACCACCAACTAAAGTCTGAAAAGCTACTGAAATTCGTTGTTCGTAACGTTGACAAAACATACAACCTCGAAGAATTCTGTGAAGACCTCAGAAGTGCCAACTACTTCCCGGACAAAGCAATTAGGCTTAAAAAAGCAAACGGTGCTGTCGAGATGCCAGTCCTCCTCCAAAACACTGAACATAAAATTCCTTCCTAAATCTGAAACGTATCAGTCCACTTGCTGTAGCAGTTGAATTATTTAGGGGTAACAAAAGGCCATTGCAATGTTACAATCGTTTACGTTTTGGGCACGTGTCTCAGGGTTGCACCGAGTCACCACGTTGTAACAAGTGCGCTGGCGATCATCAGCCAAAACAGAAATTAATCATGGATAGACACCCCTATAGAGTAATTAAGCAAGGTAAGCTTCGTTGCACTATTTGGAACGCGAAGGGGCTCTCTCGCAATCGCATAGAGTTTTACAACTTCCTTATACCCTGTTCACACAACAAATCTTCATCATGATCAATTCGCTGATCATGGTAAGAAATGTAATGTGAACAGAACGTGATTAAGTGAAACCTGATCATCATGTTCGGAAGGTGTGTAATTTCAAACACGTTCCAATAATCTGATCAGATCCTTACACACGTTCAAAGCCGATCAATTCCCACAATCCAATACGCTCGCTAAGGTTTTCCTAATGGCGGTAAAAACGCCGTTTCGCTATATATTTAAGAGTTATACGAACTAATTGCACCCTCATGCCATGAATAATTGACATAGAAGGAACTGTATTTGTCCAAGAACATCAGTTATGAACCGAAGTTATTTACCAAGTTATTTTCATAATCAGAGAAGATTAGGTCGGCAGTAACGTGCCTATAACTAAAAACGCCACTGATGCCATCTAGCGGCAAAAAATGTAACTCTGATCGTGATTAACACGGCCTACGAGATAGAAAAAGGCCTGTGCATTTGTCCCTTTTTGAAGTCTGGGGTGCGTTTCTCGTCATTTCGTCGCGCTTGGATTTTCTCTTCGACGGAGAGAGCTCCATGGTCGTGGAGAAAACTAACGCGCTTACGTGGCTTGATGAGAAAACCGCCTTCAGCATCTTCGACGGTATGAGAGTAGCGATTGGCCGCGACGTCGACCTAATGCGATTAACCACTAACTGTAGGTAAACCACAGAGTAAACAGAGCGATCATGCAGCATTAGATGTGTTAGCCAGCTGCGTCGCCACCGGAAACTCTCGCGCGGCCATCTTTTGGTGGAACTCAGATCGCAAATGCCACGGTACTTTCCATGTGTTTAGGCACGTATTTTAGGGTAGTGAGCGGTTTTTTCTACTTTAGCTACCGTGGAATGAGTGAACAACATGCCAAACTACTGCGTGGCATACGGATGCAATATGAGAAAAACAAAAGATAGCGGGTTATCTTTTTACAGATAAAGAGAAGAGAATTGTAAGTCATCGTGCATTATATGGGTCAATCGTGGGTCGTTTTCAACCCAAACATTAAAAATGTTTTGTTTTTTAAAAAATGTTTGTTTGATAAAAATATCAAAGAATTTCCGTCATTTTTCAGCAGTATTATCAATGTAAGATGCTGCTAAATGCTTTCAAGAAGTTCACTTTTAGATAAATAATTAAATATGTACTGGAGATGACCTCCAAACATACTGTAATAATTTTTCTATCGAAAAATGGAAGGAAAAATTTTGTAATCAATATTTTGCCCACTTCCTGACTACCTACAGCTCTGTAACTTTCCCCAACGGCGTTTTATAGATGACAATGCATGTTTCACTAGTCTTTCGTTTATTTATTTATTTATTTATTTAGTTAAGTATAGTACATTGGAGCTCGTCTAAGACCAGTATGGTATTACACCGACAAGTTAGGTCTTAGGGGCTCCATCATTCAAAGTACAAACGTGATGTAGCAGAATGAATACAGAATGAAATTTTAAAAATAAATAAAAAAAATACATAATAAATATGGGTTAATGTCAGTTTTTTTGAAGTGAAGGATTGTCTAATTTAATGAATATATAATATATATAAAGTTGCAAATTATTAAGTAGATAAATTTAATTATCAACAAATATTATCAAAATATATATATAAGAAATGATACAATCTCAATAATACATTGGCAAAGAATAAAGTTATATAAGGTTAAGATTAGAGGGAAGAGGAGAGGCTGGATGTATTTAGAAAGGGCTTTAACTTTCTTTTAAATGAGGTAGGGGTTGGGGCTTGCTGCAGATGTTCAGGTACACGGGCCCACCAATTTATACCAGCAACAGAAACACAGTTGTTATGATAATTTCGACGGGTTAATGGGCATCTTATTGAGGAGGCAAATCGGGTAGGGTAATTGTGAAAATCTTGTTGATGATGTATTATTGGAGGATTAGATACAATTAAATGTCCATTAATAATTTTCAATATAAACGTAAGTAATTGTTGGATATATATTTGAGAAATAGTTAATATTTTATAGTATTCAAAGTAGGGCGATACAAATAAATATTCGTAAGTTATTTAATATTTAAGTTTAATATGTATACAGTGCAACCATGACATAACGACTACCTGTATTGTTGTTTATTGTTATCGTTGTTAATTTGATCATCAGTGCTAGCAAAGTTGTTGATTGTGGTGAGCATTGTTTATGATTAGCCAGCATAAAGTATTTTAAACGTTTACCCGATATCAGACGGCAGATTTCCAAAGTTTTTTGATTTATGTAGATATCAAATAAAAAGTGTTTAATATAAACGTTTAATATTAAACTTTAATAAGAAATACTACATAATAAACACGCCACCACACTTTTACCTTTTTTTTTAAATTCGATTTTTTACTTTTTTCTGAACTTTTTAAGGTGAAAGTGTGTGCTTTAAAATTTTTATTTTATATATTTTATTTTATTTAAATTAAGTTGAAACTGAGAAAATGAACATATAGCAGTTGAACATTAATTTTTATTTCCTATGTTACTTAAAAAATCACTTTTTTGTGCATCAATGAAACATAGTTTTGGGAAAATATAAAAATTTCTCATGAAAATCAACGTATACCATGTAAAAAGCGGATTATTCGCTATTTTGAGTATGGCTTCTACAGTGTAAAACGCGGCATCGTCCCACCACAAGATGGCTGCCAAGAGGCGACGCACTTTTGAGGCTATAAGCGCTCTGTTTACTCTGTGAGGTAAACAGACGTGCGATTAGATATGGCAAGAAAACAGTCGTTTCTCGTGCTTCCTGTTTCATATACCTCCAGAACAACTATCATCGATCAATACATTTATTAAAATTAAAAAAAATTCATAATCATTAATCATGATTTTCTATGTTTTTAAACCAGGGTCATTTTAATACGTGCAATGGAAAATATAAACTAGCTTTATTATTATTTAATTATAGCCCCGTACTCCCCGACTTTTTCATGTTAATACCATGGTTATAATGATAAATATTTTTTATAAAAATATAACAGTTTTGGAACATTAAGCATATGATTTAGGCTAATAATATTACGGTTACTCTCCTCCCCTTTCATCTGTATTCGGATTCAACTTCGTGCGCTTGAAATTTGAGAAGCACACATGAAAAATTACTCACCATAAATTAAAATATAATCTTTTACTTTTTAACTATAGTTAACGTGAAAGATAATGTACCATCGACTAGGCCGATTAGAAACACTGGCCTTACTGATTCAGCAAAGAAGTGCTATGAGCAGAGTACATGCAGTGCATATAGTATCGCTTATACAAATGTATGAATGAAGAGAATGCATTATTTATACGCATTTAAAGGTCGAAAAGTCAAATCTTGTAATAAAAATTGCACGTAAATATTTTTTGAGAAATAAGCTCCACTTTTTCAAACTGTAGCATTAATGCATCAATATTTACATATTAAAGAGAAAAGGATAAAAACAGACGATTTAAACAAACAATAATATTATGCTAAAAATAAAATTTTATTTTCCAATAGAATATCAGCTGTATCACATACATATTTGAATTTAGATCTATTAAACAATATTAACAACTGAAAATATTTTACTCAAGTTTAAAATAAAAAGCAAATGTAACAACGTAATTTTACGTATTTTACATGGTACCCAAAATACGTATCTGGTATTTCTATTTTATTTTTTGTGGATTAGAGGTTTTTCCTTTTTGGTTGATACAACATGATACGACATTCTAAAGTTTTTATTACGAGTTTTTGTTGCTTTACATTCTAACAGAATTAAAAAAAAAAATTAACGAAGAAAAAAAAATTACCTGTAAACTGGTGCAGTTGACAAAGAGGTCCAGGCGGTGTTAAACCATAACCTAATTGTTCCGTTTTGTTGTTAAGCAATATGCGTGCAACTGTTAAGTGATCATGATGACATGTTAAAACTATGAGCAAATTCATTAACAACTTCTAGTTAAAAAATATTCATTTCTATATTGTTCAATTTATTGTCCAGAAAATACAAAAGGATTAATTTACGTTAAAAAGTTACTTTCTGATATACAAGAAAGGTTTCTGTAAGATTTGTTAATTTTTCAGAGTCCTAACTAGACTTGGGTTATTTTGAATATAAATTTCAACTTTATTTTTTTAACAAACAGTTCTCTTTTAACTGCATAATCAGATTTGTATATTAATAGAGGCAATACATTATCTGAAATTTCCTGTATTCCAAAGCTGCAGTAGAACTCCAGAATACTTCTCAAAATTTACAGTAGTTTAATTTAGCACAGCAAGGAAGTAATGTTCTCATTAGATATTCTGATTGCAAAATCTTAACAGTAACATTTCTAAATCTTAACTTTCTTTCACACATAGCTTATGTATAATAATTTGCTACATTAAGTTGACAATAAACAGCAAGTTGGCTTCAAGCTGTCATTCTGGAATCTACGTAATATATAACAGCTTTCTCAAATGCAGATATACTCGTATATATGGATACTATCAAAAGGTAAAATGCATTTAACATTTGAATAATAGAGTGAATAATGTGAAAACTTAATGCTTGATGAACAGATACATTTTGTCTCCAATTCCTTTAAAGATACACATTCTTCTCATGAAATCTTGTTGAAGCATGCTATCTATTCTAATAAGTTTTCCAAAAGGTTGTTAAATCTTTCTTCATATCCAACAACAACAATGATGAATGATTAAAAGCCAAACATTTGGAACTGCATTATTCCTTTCATCAAATACTTTCAAGGTACTAGCTTAGAAATAGAAGAAGTATAAAATGACCTTTTGAGTCAATAATTTGACATATTTCAATAAAGAATGTTTTTTTATACATACAGGGGGGAATTTGGGGGAATAACAAGGTACATAAGACTGTGTATCCCGTAAAAATTTGATTGAATTCCAACGAGAAGTTTCCGAGTTACACAGTCAAAATTGTGACAAGTGCTAGTTAGTACTCACAAGTGAACACGTACGTATTATGATGTTGAATGAGTAACTTGGAAACTTCTTGTTAGAATTAGATCAAATTTTAAAGGTATACACAGTCTTATGTACTCTGTTATTACTCCAAATTTCATTAATCTAGGCTTTACAGAATCTGAGTTATTATAACTTGTTGATCTTGGTGGCGGCATTTTTATTTCTGTTCATATCTCAGTTATCGTTCATATTTGAACCCATGTTCAGAGGACGTTTTGTGTTTATCTTAACCTCTATAATACCCCCTTTAAGTATTTTACATTCGATGTAAATCACCCTGTATAATCTAGAGATTTGAAATTACCAGTAACAGTGAGAGCAATGTTAAAATTTGGAAACCTGAAGACTCTTTCATGTTTGGTAATATAGTTATTGAAAATAAACTTCAGTATATGCACTGTATCAAATATTAGAAAGAGTTTCCTGATCCTATTCACTGGATATGGGCTGTAAAATTCCTATAAGATATTATACCTCACAAGCTTTCCTGTTAACAACATTATTATGTGATATTAATGATGACACTACAAAGTCAAGTTTTTCAACTTCCTTAATTGTATGTAATAACAGAATACTAATTAGATTTAACTTAGATATTAACCTGAATTGCATGATACTTTAAAAACATGCTTGAAACCATTAACACTTATAGAGTTTCAATAATATTAGAAGTATCATTCCTGCGAAGACTACATGTTGAGTCTCCTTTGTATTATAAATAGGTCTCAATGTTTATTTCATCAAAGAGAAATATTTAAAATCAATTCATTATCTATCAAATAGTGTTTTTTAACTTTTAGATACTGTAGCATAGCATCTACAGTGAAAGCATTTAGATCAAACTTGCTAATTAGCTTCACAAGCAACATGGATATAGCAAACACATATAATCAGTTTTATGCAAAGCAACATGTACTGAATGAATATAAAACAAAGCTGCTAAGAAAACTATATTGCCACTCTAGTTAAAAATTTAATATAAATCTAAAATTCTTTGTTAAAATCCATTTGAATTTAAGATCCTACAACAAATTAATTCTGTTTTCCATTATAAACAGAAGCACTTTATTTGAATCCTCCTCATTAGAATTTCAACATCCTAGAAGAGTACTTAGCCAAATGATTTTTTTTTTTCAGATTTTAAGCAATTTAAGGGAATTTTGTGCTCTGAAACTTCTAATTTATTGTGCACATACATTTATTAAAACTCTTAGGATCACTCATAACTGAGACTAGAGCAAGGGTTATTGGAATGAATATTTAACATTTCAATTTTTCTCAATCCAAAAACAAGCTGTAACAGCCTTGTCCTGTAACTGCATTCTTAACATTTGAATTGTCAGTTATCTCCTAAGCTATATCATTCTCTTCATGATATTTCTTGAGGTCTTTTATTAAGCATGTGTTGAGAGCTTAATCCAAATTTTCTTTCGTCACATAATCTTGAAGTTGAAATATCTCAGCTATTGATGGGTAAATTTTGGAAAACTGAAGGCACTGTACCAAGCTTCAGTTTAGGGTGTGCTTTAGTAGTAATTAGCTTTGATAGGTGAATGGTGCCCTCCCGAGATAATGCTTTAAGTCAAGATAGTATATGCAGTTTGAAAGCAGAAGTTGTTTGCTACAGAAAAAAGAAAGGAATTAATTATTACATACTATACATTTTTAATAAATATATAATGCAATGTTTTTTCATTAGATAAAACAAATTACAGTAAAATCCCGTTACAACGTACTTCAAAGGACTTGGAAATTTGTACGTTATTCTGAGGTGTACGTTATACTGAAACTGAGGGGGGGGGGAGTGGGCTTGTGAAAACTGCATATATTCATAGAAAAACATAAGAATACATGAATGCATTTTATTTTATTCAATACAAATTGCATATACAATATGTAGTATTATATTAATTTTTTTTAAAAAAATCTGTAATGGCCGTCTGCTTTCTTTCTATAACTTGCCTCCCTAAAAAGTCCTCCATGTCTGAGATTGTGAAGTTAAATGTTTCTTGTGCACCGCTCTAACAAACAAACACATAATGTTACCGTATTGAAGATGGGCAATCGTCCGTCAAGTTAAGGTCTCTAATCTAATTGCAGCACAAATTGGTTCATGACTGAGTAGCATGCGACAATCGACAATCGAACATGCTAGACTGAGTAGCATGCAGAGATTTCCGGGTTTATATATGCTATACTGGCCAACCAATGAAATGTGAACGCGGCTTAATTAGCCCATTGTCCCATTTGCAACTTTCGCATGGGATGCATTGACCAATCAGTGCAATACATGTGAACGATGTACGTTGTACTGAAGGGATAATTTAAACAAGGGGATGTAAAATTAGTACGTTATTCTGAAATGTACGTTAAAGTGAGGTACGTTGTAACGGGGTTTTACTGTATTCGTGCCAGTAGCTGAATTTTTTCATCATTCATTTATACCAAGGGAATAGGAAACGTAGGTTAATGAACAAAATTCATCAGTTGTTAATTTTCTGAGTCTGTCATAAACGTTTTACCTAACTATAAGCTACTTTCTATATTTGAGATTTGTGTCTTATGCTAATAAAAGTTTCATCATCTAATTATCTAGCATTTGTTGAATGTATTTTTGTCTTGTTTAAATTTCATAGGAGCCAGAAACATATCTGCATGCATCACTGCTGCTAGTCAAATTTATAAATATTTCACCTAACCTTTCTAAACGTTATATATTCAGACTATATATGCTCCTCCTATTTATACGACAATATAAATAACAATTCAGTCTATACTTAACACATTGTGAAACCCTTTCCTTTCTGCCAAGGAGTCCGGTGGAAGTAATAGTCGCCCTGCGGAGATAAGTGGAGCGTTTGCTGCCAAGGACTCCGGTGGCGATGAGCCACGTCGAACATCAAACACCTTTGCCTGATTATGGAAATAAATTCATGAGCAGTTTTCTTCTAATGAATTCTGCATCATTCACACCGAAAAAGGACCACGTTGCTTTCTTCCCGAAGGCCTTCTTCCTCGAGAAAAACGAAGCGAACTGTCCGCCATGTTGATTGCTCATGGGTTCAACGCGCTTTCCTCGTTCCCGACGCCGAATGAGCGCGTCGGAAGTTTTCCAACGCGACGGCTCTCACTTTTCCAACGCGACCTTGACGAGAAAGCATGTTTTTAGAACTCGCGCCGTAACAAGGCCAATGACGTCAAATTTTACGTCACTTCCTCTCATTTTCCAAAGCGACGGAGTGACGAGAAACGCCCCAGAATCGGGAGACATGCTGTTATGCGTTTTTACCGCTTGGCGCGCTACTTCATGACATGTTTAATGAATTGTCTGCATAACTGCGTGTAGCTTTTTTTCTGTGTTAATCATGTTTCATCGATTTACACCTTTATTTCGATGAATAAAATGTAATTTTTGATCATTAAAATAATTTTTCATATAGTTTCGTTCAAAAAAAACATAGTTTCATATTGAAAAATAAACATTCACATCAATAAAATAATAGTTCATATCAATAGAATAATTTTTCACATTGATAAAACGTAGCTTCACGTCATCAAAGTGCAAATTCGTTTCAATAAAACGTAATTTTATTTCAAGAAAATGTAACCTAAACTGATCATCTTATTGAGCAGATTCTTATGAAAATACAAATCATTGTCACATAGTAAGAAAAAAGTGAGTGCTCAAGTATACACTGTTATATTATTCTTATTGTATCTTATTTGTAATACTTTTGTTAATTTTAGAAATAAAGTTATATATAGTTTCATTATAATTCAATATATGAATAATTTGAATTTTTTTTACTGTTACTGTAATTTTTCAATAAGAATCTGCTGAGTAAGAAAATCAGTTTAGATTACATTTATTTAAAAAGGTTACACTTAATAAAAGTCACTGGTTTTATTGAAACGAATTTACATTTTTATGATTTAAAACTACTTTTTATTGATATGTAAAATTATTCTATTGATGTGAACTATTATTTTAATGACGTAAATGTTTATTTATCAATATGAAACTACTTTTTTTGAACGAAACTATATTTTATTGATTTGAAAAATTATTTTAGTGATCGAAAATTGCATTTTATTCATCGAAAATTATTTTAGTGATCGAAAATTGCATTTTATTCATGTAAATAAAATCCCCATCGCTCTTTACATCACTCATAACATTTCAAGACAGTGGAGGATTAAGATATCCTAACAAAAACTTTGTTATTATAGCTATTATAGTGGAAGTGGTTACTGAATTTGTAAATGAAGCGATTCCATATTTCATTTCTGAAAGAAAAACACTCACAATTTTGAAAAATCTCATATATAATTTGTGAAGCTACTAATCATAGTAATATAAATATTATCATTTTACTAAATTATTAAATCCTTTACTAGGTAATAATATCATAATAATTTAGATGACAGATTTAAGAAAGTTTATACTTGCAATTCATGAGCTCATAGATGTTATATTTGGCAAAAGAAAACGACGGCAGTACAGGAGTTGTACGAGAGCAAAAACAAACGATGTTTATTCACCGAATGCTAGAGTAAGAAGAAGAAAAAAGAATAAGTAAAGCCACCTCGTGACAAACTGAAAAAGGCAAGATACGAAAATATTCTTAACATAATAGCCCCCGCCTTCAAAGGCTTGACTTTCAAAATGTGACAGAAAGAAAGCAATAAAACAAATAATTACAAACATTATCAATCGTTGGGTAAGGGACAAATCTTTGAAAATGGTCTTTTTGAAAGTCCGGTAGAAGTGCGGAATGTGGCTACACGAGGAATGCCATCTCTGCCAGGAAGAAATTGGATGATACGGCCGAGCTTCCAATGGATAGGTGGTTGGAGATCGTTCTTGATGAGCACAAGGGAGTCTAGTTTCAAGTTGGAGCTGCAGTGATGCAATTTTGCTTTCTGGTGCAATTCACTGATGTACTCGAAACTCCAACGTTTCCAGAAGTGCTGCAGCAGTTGCTGAACCAACTGGAACCAGGAGAGTCTCGACAAAGGAATGGGAATGACCAAGGGATCTGGAATCGTGTTAAGTGGTCTTCCAATAAGAAAGTGACTTGGTGTCAAAGTTCAAATTTCTCAGGTTCACTAGATAGCGGAGTCAGAGGACGAGAGTTCAATACCACTTCGATTTGGGCTAGCAGTGTATAAAGTTCTTCAAAAGTTAATTTGGCGTTACCAATGACTCTAGTGAGATGATGCTTAGACGATTTAATACCTGCCTCCCAAAGGCCGCCAAAATGGTGAGAACGAGAAGGAATGAAGCCCTACTGAATACCCAGCTTAGAAACAGAACGAGTAATGCAATCCTCGCTGGACTTCAAAAATCCGTCAAGATCTCGCAACAAGGAATGGGCTCCCGGGAAATTTCTCCCGTTGTCCGAAAAAATGTGTGAAGGGCAACCACGACGAGATACGAATCTTCTTAAAGTCAAAATGAAGGAATCTGTAGTCAAGTCAGTGACGAGCTCGAGGTGAACTGCTTTGGTAGCGAAGCAAACAAATAAGCCCACAAAACACTTGGAATTCTTGCAGCCTCGACACCCTTTTGTCTTTATTCAAAAGAGGGCCTGCGTAATCTATTCCAACATATTGAAAGGCAAAGGGTGTCTCAACTCTGTTACGAGGAAGATAACCATGACAAGTGTAATGTATTTCGGAGCAGCACGGAAGCACCCCTGATGGACAACCCATTTGGCCAAATTTCGTCCATTAGTAATCCATCATCTTTCTCTTAGTGATGCAAGAAGTAGTTGAGGACCAGCATGCAGAAGACGAAGGTGTTCTGAAGTGACTAACATTCTAGCTAGTGGATGCTTCCCAGAGATGAGGAGGAGAAATTTCTTATTAAACGAATAGTCAGAATTAAGTAATCTACCTCCAACCCGCAGCAGGCCATCAGAGTATAAAAACAAGGACATGGAAGGTAGCTACGAACGTGATCGATGGTGGGATTGACAAATTTTAATCTCCTCAGAGAACGAGTGGTTTTGAGAAAGTCTAACAAGAGTCAGGAAGGCACACTCAATTTCCGAAGGTGTAAGAGGACCATACATTCGGGCATCCTTAGGACATAGACAATTCTTCTTGAAACGCAATACAAGGGCAACGATGCGATTAAGATGATCACAATCTGAGAATCTTGAAAATGGGAATGAAGAACATGCAGCAGTGGCAGATATCACATCTAACCCTTTTACTTCTGGAAGATCAAATGGTATGGAAGGCGTTTGAAGAGTTGGCCAGGAAGATTCTTCTAGAGAGAGCCATGGTGGTCCATGAAACCACAAGGCGGAATCCTTCAGCACAGTAGGAGAGACCCCTCTTGAGAAAATGTCGGCAGGATTATTGCCACAGGAGACGTGGTTCTAAACAGCATTCTTGGATAGGGTCTGGATTTCAGATATACGATTGGCGACAAACGTGTGTAGACGATTGGGATGCATTTTCAACCAACCATGTACAATAGTGGAGTCAGTCCAGAAGAAGCACTGATCAAGCGTTATTTAGAACGCAGAAGTAACCTGCTGGGCTAAGCGGGCGAAAGTGAGAGCACCACAAAGTTCTAGTTTGGGAATGGATTTAGACTTGAGAGGAGCCACTTTGGCTTTCGAACACAAGAAATTTGAGAAAACAGCACCGTTTTGATCAACAGAGCGCACATAGATGCAGGCGCCATAGGCCTTGATAGACGCGTTGGAGAAGGCATGAAGCTGTATACTTTTCGGCTCATCGCAGACGATACGTCTGGGGAAGGCCACTTCGTTTAGGGCAGGAAGATTACCTTTTAAGTTCAACCATTGAGTGGACAAGGAGCGAGGAATATTATCGACCCATGAAAGTTTCTCTAACCAAAGTGTTTGCAACATCATCTTGACCATAATAGTTCAAGGGCTTGGCAAGCCAAGAGGGTCGAAATCTGAGATATGTCGGACAGGATAGCATGCTTAGTTATTCTTTTTGTAGAGGTAAGAGAAATAGATAATGTCAACTTATCATCAAGTGGCGACCAATGCAGTCCAAGAGTCTTTGTGGTATCATGCGAACCAATATCAACTAGGATACGGTGAAAGAATTAGAGGCTTGTTTAGGATTCATTTTCGTAAGTTGAAGCAACCAGTTTGTAAAGTAGCAAAAAAGTTTTTGCACAGTACCTTTGCTCTGGAGATGTCGTTCACTCCACTCAACAAATCGTCAACGTAGAAGTCTTCTTTTATGATTTGAGAGAACTCAGGAAGGGATTGTGAGCATTCAATGCCCAGTTCGAACAAAGATCGAATTGCTAAGAAGCTAGCAGAAGCAGTACCAGAAGTAACAGTATTCAGATTATAGGTTTTGATGACGTCATTTGGATCAGGTCTCCATAAGATGCGCTGCAAGGGTCTTTGAGACTCCTCGACCAAAACTTGGCAATACATCTTTTCTATATCGGCTGAGAAGGCGTAGACATGTTTGCGAAATCGGATTAAAACTCTGAACAGATCTTGTTGAATGGTAGAGCCGACCAATTGTAAGCAGTTAAGTGATTCACCCGATGTAGTGGGAGCAGAAGCATTGAAAACGACACGAAGCTTTATGGTTAGGCCATCTTCTTTGAGAACACTTTGATGAGGTAAAAAGCAGGAAACCTCAGAAGGTGCAGGGTCGCAAACGGACATGTGGCCCAAGTCTTCATATTCTTGCATGAACTGTGCATAATGCTGATGCAAGACAGTCTTGGAAGCAAATTTTCTTTCGAGATTTAGAAGGGACTTTTCAGCTATTTCGTATGAGTCACCTAATACTTCTGGAGCTTTATTAAGAGGAATACTGACAATAAATCGACCACTAGAGTCACGCTTGTTATGGCTCTTGAAGTGAGATTCACACTCATCTTCTTCCATGATGCGAAACTTAGGGGTATCGATTTCTTCCATTTTCCAGAAATTTTCCAATTGCTCTTGAATGCCAATAGAACTACGACTGAAGTTACAACGAATTTCTTGGACAGTAGAGCAAGGAAACGGACCAGCTACAATTCATCTGAAATGAGAAGCTTGCAGAATAGGCATTCTGGGTCCAAGTGGAATGCGCCAAGTGAGAACAATTTGCCAGAATGAATTTACTCCAAGGAGAACGTAGATTTCTCCAGGGACATTGAAGAGAGGATCAGCCATCTTCAGACCGTGGGAAATGTTTATGCTGGCAAGATCAATTGGTGTGTTGGGCAGATGACCAGTAATCTGAGGAACAACCAAACATTGAGATTTCAAACGATAATTGGAGACTCGAGAGTGCAAAAGAATTTCACAACGACAATGGACACTGGTAGAAGAATTGGTGATGCCCTGAACTTGGATGTTGACTGGAGTTTAAGGCAGCTGGAGAAGAAGTTACAAATGACGAACTGCTACCACAATCAAGTAAAACTCTTGCCTGATGAACTTTACCTTGATGATCAACAACATTCACAACAGCAGTGGAGAGAATAGCACATTGTTCGGAAGAGGACAATACCGAGAAGGTGACTGTATCATTTTCAACAACTGAGTTCTCAGAGGTGGTTATGGGATCAAGATGTAGAAGAGTATGATGTCTAGCTTTGAATTCTAGCTTTGATGAAATGCAGCTGTGCTAAGAGCTACAGTTCATAGCGAAGTGACCTTTAGAAAGGCAATTTATGCAGCATTTTAAATTCTTCACTTTAGCAAAACGTTCTTTAACAGGCATAGATTTGAAAATGGAAAAAGAGTATAAGTTGTGATCTTTATTGCAGACCGAACAGGAGGACGACGTCGAGACGAAACTTCTTGTAGTGGTGGATCGCTCATTTCTGGGTTTAGCATGTCTTTGTTCTAGAGTTTCCAACAAAGAGGCCTTGTTTTAATGAGATCATCAAAAGAAATTGGATCAGAAGTAGCAGTTTTGTTTTGGAGTTATCTAATTTGGAGTTGATAAGATAGATGAGGAATGCATCTTTCTGATGCTCTTTATTGATCAAAGAATCCAGAGATTTAAGATTTTTCTCAGCTGAATCAATCAAGTTGCATAATCTAGCAGAGGATTCTTTCAAAATGGGCTCTAGATCGAAGATGACCTTCATAGGGTTATGAATTAGTACCCTTCGATTGTCATAGCGGTCATGAAGACTGTCCCAAGCAATAATGTAATTGCCACCTAGTGAATGTAAGATTCTTAACAACCTCTGCCGCTTTGCCAGTCAGTGAGGCATGCAAATAATAAAATTTTTGTATATTGTGAGTTCGCTCCTTTCATGAATCAGACTCGTAAATAAGTCTTTGAAGTTCAGCCAATCTTCAAACTTTCCACTAAATTCTGGTAATTTAATGGTAGGCAACTTAATCAAATTAGATGACGAATGAGAATAGCGTGAGCTGCCATGCGAACTTACAGAACTGGTGGGGGGGGGGGGGGGGAGGTTGGGCGAGGCATACTTCTCTCTAACAAACACTTAACACTAGTAATTATTTTAAAGTACTTGGCTTCAAATTCTGTATCAAATTCAAATTCAATATCGCTTGATTCATCTGCGTCGATCTCTAGTTGAATCTCATGAAACGAAGCGAGTAATGGTTCTTCGTTGAGCTGTCACTCACGCAATTGAACAGTATTGAAATTATTCAATGGTGCAGAAGAATTTGTAGATTCAAGTGCTTGAACATGGGATTCAAAACGAGTTAGCATAGCTTTGATGGAAGCACGTTTTCTTTTAGGATCCATTGTATTTGATGAAGCCAACAAGCTGAATCAGGAGAAGATGCGTAGAAACAAGATGGCGGAATGGCAGGAAAACAGAAGCAATAGCAGGAAGACGAATCAGTGATGTGCAAACGACAGCATGGAGCGGCGAGACAGTCACAAACATGACAAATAATCAGTACACTGAAGTGGAGGAAAGAAACATCACGATGTTTTCTCAGCAAAAACACACATTCAACAGTTCGAAGGACCAGTAGCAATGATCAACTGGGTTCATGAAAGCAAAGCACTCAAAAGAAATAACTACGATAGTTGCAAATATAATCCGGCTCGAAGGACCAAATGTTAAAAACTGGTAAATCTTGCCATTAGAAACAAGCAACAACATCTCTCTGTATACTTTTAAAAAGGAACTGAAATCATCTTTATTAGCTGGCGCTCTGTTTATCGACGAAGCCCACTGATGTCCTGCTCTCTGTCTGCCCCCATTCGCTGTTTGTTTTCCTTTTGCTCTCCTGCTGTAATCCCTCTTGTCTTTCATCTCCTTTTCATTATTAGTTTTTTTATACGCAATTTTACGATTTTTTAAGTGTATTTTTCTCATTTTTGCCAAATTTTTAATTGTTCCATTGTAATTATTTAATTTGTATTTTTATACACCAATGCGTTGGTTCCACACAGGATCTCTGTGACCTTTGGAACATCCAACATTCTGATTTTATATAATAAATAAATAAAATTTATGATGACAGATTTAAGAAAGTTTACACTTGCGATTCATGAGTTCATAGATGTTGTATTTGGCGAAGAAAACGACGGTAGTACACGAGTTGTACGAGAGCAAAAACAAACGATGTTTATTAACCGAATGCTACAGTAAGAAGAAGAAAAAAGAACAAGTTACGCCACCTCGTGGCAAACTGAAAAAGGCAAGATACGAAAATATTCTTAACAATTATGATAAAAAAAATGACAGAAAAATACAATATTGTTAAAAATATAAAACGCAAGTCTTTAAAACAGAAAAATCTTGAAAATTTTATTTTTATTTTTCATAAATATTATTATATACATAGTTATTTTTTATATCAAGAACAGGTGAAAGGGGGGGGGGGGGCAATAAATCAAGTAATATTGCTCCCCTCCATCCATCCCTTGATACAATTTTTATTTGATTTTATATACTTTTATAACCTCCATCCATCTATAAACCTGGGCCTGTTCTGAAAACGATATTCCACCAATTCCAGTTTACAATAATATTTCGATTAATCGTACTAATAAACGAGGAGGCGGAATTTGTCTCTAATTTAAAGAAACATATAAAGTAAAGACCCTTTCTCATTATTCTTTAGTTACCAATGATTTTGAAATTTTAACTGCAAGTATTTTTATTTATTTATTTAATTTTTAGAAAAAAAATACAAAACAACCACCCAAGGCCAGTATGGCCGAGGCCGACAAGGTAGGTCCCTGGGTAGGTGGTTAAAAACGATAAATGAAGGCAAAATTTAGGAGTATAACAAGGAAAAAAAAAAAAAGAAAGAAAAAGAAGAAAAGGAGAAAGAAAAAGAAAAAGAAAGAAAAAAGAAAAAGGAGAAAGAAAGAAAGAAGAAGAGAAAAGCAGAGAGGAAGAAAAGAGGAGAATAAGAATAAAAAGAAAGTCAAATAACCTATCTTAAGAAATTCAATAATCTAGACTTAATTCATTAAGTATATATTAATGGTAAATATATAGTTATTACGATTTATCGTCCTCCTACTTGACACTTACAGGTTTTTTGCTCATTTCTTACTTCCCTACTGATGGATTTACAATTATCTGGTATGAAATTAATTTTGACAGGTGATTTTAAACTTAATTTTAATAAGCCGTCTCCGTCTTTAAATTTACTTTTAGACCCGATACAGCGGTCGGGTTTAACAGCAACCTCTTCTTTCTATTTCCATCCCCCCCCCCCCAACATTCTACCTATTCAGCTATTGATTTTTGCTTTACTAACTTATCTACAATATTATTCAGTAGTACAATAGATCTCGCGATATCAGACCATTTTCCTCTGCTAACAATATTTGGTAAAAACCCATTCAAAGACCCTATAATTAGTCGACCTTTTCAATCACGATATGTTTCGTTTGCACGTTTAATTATTTTTGATTCCTTCTTATTAATGACAGACTGGTGCTTATTATTTTCCAATGCTAAAAATACCGATCATCTCTTTTCTCTTTTTCTAAAGCAATTTTTATTAGGTTATAATCGTTACTTCACATATAAACCCTGCCATACTATTCATCATATTATCATTCACAAACCTTGGTTTACACCTTACATACTGACACTGGCCAAGAAGAAACATGAATTATATCGCAAAACTTGACATAGTTCTTCGCCCTCATCAGTACGAACATTCAAAAGGTTTTCTAATTTTGTTAAAAGCGAAATTTACCGCTCAAAACGCGAGTACTACAAATCTTTATTTATGCGCTTATATTCTAGTAAAAATAAATGGTGTGAATTAAACAAAATAACTAAAACTCCTAAATCATACCACTCCTCTTTTTCACAGTCGACCCCACCCAATCCTTCGACATTAACTGATTTTCTTGTAGCTCTTCTTCCTTCTTCGTCTGAATCTGTTTTTTCACCGATAGCCAATAACAATTACCCTTACTCTTTTCCTAATAATTCTACCTCCTTTTTTGCTACACCCACTACCCCAACAGAAATTACCAAAATTATTTCCCAAACTAAGTCTTCTCCCATACCCGATTTCTAGGAATTCGTTCAGATATTATTATTTTTTCCAAACAAGCGTTAACTTTTCCGCTTTCTTATATATTTAATTATTCAATATCATCTGGTATTTATCCCTCTAATTTAAAATTGGCGAGAATTTATCCCATTTATAAAAAAGGGGACCCTAAGACCTATACAAAATACCGTCCTATTGCCACACTCCAGGTTTTTGCAAAGATTTTTGAGAAATTATTTTATATTCGGTTATCCCAATTTATCTTTTCTAATAATCTTATTAACCCTTATCAACACGGATTCGTTCTTAAGAGAAATGTCGAAACCGCTTGTTTTGAACTAATTGAATTTGCATCTAACGAAATGGCCAAGAACCGTTGCGACGATTTTTGTTGACTACTCTAAAGCATTCGACAACATTCCTATTTCCCTTTTGCTTGATAAATTATCATTATTTTATAACATTCGTGGCCCACCTCTATCTTGGTTATCTACCTTATTTACTAACAGGCAATACAATTTGTCTCATGCGAACCAGTCTTCATCAACTACATCAAGAAATCGGGGTGTCCCTCAAGGGTCGATTCTATCCCCATTATTATTTAAATTATTCGTTAAAGATCTCCGAAATGCGTTAATGATTTCCCAAATGCGTTAATGCCAACTTTTCCCTTTTTTTACGCTGATAACGTTACTTTACTGTTCTCTAATATTAATTTAACAGAGCTCTTATCATCTATCAATTCAATTCTTTTGATTCTGAAACATTGGAACGACATAAATTCCTTGATTGTTAATATCAATAAAACAAACTTGATGTTTTTTTATCAACGAAACAAGAAAGACATCCTCGAAGCTCCGTTTGTTCTATATGATAATAACCTAATAAAACCAGTGAATTCAATTAGAAATTTGGGTCTAATTCTTTCACATGATCTTACATGGAGTCATCATATAGAACAACATATATCTAATCTTAACAAAAAACAAGGTATAATTTCTAGACTTCATTATTTACCTCGTAACAAACTTTTACTTCTTTACAATTCATGGATTCACTCGTCCTTATGTTACGGCATAATCTTTTGGGGTTCGTCAACAGTTTTTAATTTAAAACGTATCTTAAAACTCCAAAAATGGTTTCTGAGAATTTTATCCAATACCTCAAAATCATCACCCATATCGCATCTATTTGGTGAATTGCATATTCTAACAATCCATCAAATATTCAAGCTGCAAATCTCTTCCTTTATAGATAAAATAATAAATTCTAATTTAATCGTAACTGCCCCCTTCAATATAAGCCTAAATCAAGATATCCATAGTTATTCAACCAAAACTGCTTCCGACAATCGTCTACCGCTGTCAAAACGGGGATATCTTCAACGTTGCGTATCCTACACTGGTTTAAAAATATGGTCTTCTATGCCCCTTGAAATTAGATCTACAGCTTCATATCAATTATTTCGAAAATTATTAAAAAGGTTTATACATATCAATGTCCATATACACTGAGTTAGCAAAACTCATGGGATAGCAAGCACATTGATTGATGAGGATGGCTCACGAATTCACAGGGGTAACGGATTCTGGGAATGGACCATTAGACGTTGTGGGAAAAGCTTGTATAAATGATTAATCAGAAATAGCACGTCGTCGCGAGTTGACGTCTTTTGAACGGGGTATGATAGTAGGTGCCCGACGCATGGGAAGTTCCATTTCGGCAGTGGTGCAGGAATTTGGCTTTCCCTGCTCAACTATCTCCAGGGTGTATCGGGAATGGCTGGATGAAGGCATCACAGTCCACAACAGGCACCATACCGGGCGTCCAGCTGCCCTGAATGATCGTGACCGGGGACGAATGATTCAGAGAGACAGGAGCGCAACAGTGCAGCAAATCACAAACCAGTTCAATACTGGCCGCACTAGAAACCCCTCGGATTTGGCAGCCGTCGCCCTACACGGGTGCCAATGCTTACCCAGCGTCATCGGACACTCCGGCGTGCATTTACCACCAACCATCTTGGCCGGACTCTGCAACAGTGGCGTAACGTCATATGGTCAGATGAGTCACGAAATCGACTGTACCACGCTGATGGGAGGCACCGTGTGTGGCACAGACCTCACGAAACGATGGATCCCGCATGCCAACAGGTGGTGGTGCAGGGTGGTGGGGCGTCAGTGATGGTCTGGGGTGCATTTTCTTGGTTTGGAATGGGCCCTCTGGTTATTCTGGACCAAACGTTGAATGGTCCACGGTATCGTCAACTCATCGGAGACCATCTGTACCCGTTTTTGACATTTCAACACCCTGACGACGTAGCAGTCTTTCAAGATGACAATGCTCCACCACATCGCTTCAATGTCGTCCGCGAATGGTTCGAGGAGCATGCAGGAGAGGTCCAACGACTGAGCTGGCCAGCCCGGAGCCCTGACATGAATCCCATCGATCATATCTGGGATGCTGTTGAAGTCAGGCTCCGGGCACTGGATCCTCCACCCACGAACGGGCAGCAACTATCTTCGGCTCTGCAGACTATCTGTTGTCAACTGCCTCCAGAAGTGTACCAGGGACTTGCAGACTCACTACCATGCCGTATTGCTGCACTCCACAGGGCCAGAGGTGGCCCGACTAGATATTAAGTAACTATCCCATGAGTTTTGCTAACTCAGTGTATAGTGTTGCTTAATTATGAGAAATTTATTTGTTCGTTTCACTTATTAGTTTATAATTTCACTTACCTTTTCATTGTTCAAGATAATAATTATTACTCTTAATTGGTTATTTGTTTTTTGAATCTTTTTTAAGAATTTTTTTATGATAGATTGTCAATTCAAATAGTTATCATTTTATCTATAATCTACCTATTTGGTCGATGCCTTGAACTTTTTTTTAATTTTCTTTTGAGTTTCCTTATTCAATCATTACATTATTTAATTAACTTATTATCTACTAACCAAACTACTTGTATTTATTCTGTATATTTGAACTTATGACACTCACCAAGTCTCAACTCGTCAGTCATAGACCATACAGGTCTTGGATGGGTGCCATTGTAATTCTAACTCCTAAATAAATAAATAAATAAATAAATAAATAAATAAATAATAAAAATTACGTTTTCAAGTTAATTTATGAATTACAAATTTCATTTCTTCAAAGAAAGTAATAAAAGTGATTAAATATTACATATATTATTATTTTCGCACACTTTCATAATAGAAACAATATTAAGATTATGTCATGAAATCGAGACATCTGCCGGCAGAATCTTACAACTCGAGTTTCCCTACTTTTATACCGAATGCACAGGCCTTTTACTATCTCGTAGGCCATGGTGATTATTATTTTGCAGTGTGAACGCACGAATTTGTCAATAAAGCTTGAACATGATTCACCTTGAACGTGTGCAAACTGATCATGATCAAGAACTATAGTGTGAACAAGGTATAACATGTTGGAATATTGCTATTTCGTTTGTGTGTGAGACTCTTCTCAAACTGAGAGAGACCTTCAAATTGCCTGGTTATTCGATTTACTGCAAGGATAGACCCCCTTATAAATGCTGCTGGCTCTGCTTCTGGTGGGGCAGCAATCATAGTAAAACAAGGCATCGATCATCGTGAAGCTACCACTACCAGTTTCGTGGGAATGGAAGCCGTGTCAGTCAATATAAACGACCTGGACGTAGGGGAAGCTAAATTTATCTCATTGTATAACTAGCCCAGGCATAAGCTTGATCCCTTCGAGCTCGATAATCTACTAAATGGGCCCATTCCAGTTATTATGGTGGGTGACTTGAATGCCAAACACCCACACTGGAATTCCAAACGTATGAACCATAACGGTTCTATTCTCTATGGCTACTTGAAGAATCAAATTGATACCTTAGTCATCGGTCCTCTTGACGACACCTACTATTGCGACCACTCGCCCGTTAGTGATGTACTTGACATTGCAGTCCTTAAAGGGTTTTTCAAACCCGTATAACATCTTTACAGTGAACGACTTATCCTCCGATCATCGCCCAGTCGCTCTCAACTTCGAGGGCTTAAACCTTGACCTAAGGGTCAGCCTCCGCCAGAAGCAGGATTGGAAACTATTTAGAGATTTTCTCAAGGAGTGTAACATTTCATATACGGATCCTGCCAACAACGTTGACATTGATGGTAACGTTAGTGATATCACCCAATTGATTAAATCAGTCAGTTATGCTAGCGCTACTGCTGTTGACCGAAAGAGACCTGATCATCTCGATCTTGCCCCATCCATCAGGCAACTCATACACGAAAAGAACTCCTTCAGAAGATTGTGGCAACGTACTAGGTGTCTGCAGTTCAAGACTAAGTACAACAGGCTAGCACAGAAGGTTAGCGAACAGGTGAAGGAGCTATGAATCCAAAGGTGATGCAGCAAAATCAAGAGTCTGTCAGTCCAGGACAATTCACTCTGGTGTACAGTCAGGGCCCTCAAGAAGAAGAAGGTCACCGATCTACCTCCTCTGCTTACGGAAGATGGGAATTTTGTTAGCAGTCCCCAGGAAAAGGCCTAAATAATTTCAAACTCACTGAAGAGTCAATTCACCACCCCCATTGAAGATAAACTGGCTGGTATCGAGAACAAATGTCTAGTTAATATGGCTGCATAAAGTACGATCTCATCTATCGTGTACATAACCCTCTCCATGTCATTGACAATGCCGACATATCGAACATCATTAAGCGAGTAAAGAGGAACAAGGCTCCTGGTCTAGACTCCATCACAATGGTGCTCTCAAGAATTTGCCTCCTAAGGTAATCTGCACTATTACTAAGATTTTAAACGACTGCTGGAACCACGGCTACTTCCCCGATGCCTGGATAAACTCAGTCATTATCTCTATACATAAGCCTGTCCTTAATTCCGCTCTTCCTGTCAGTTACAGGCCCAACAGCTTATTGCCGATTCTTTCTAAGGTCTTCGAACGCACTATCCTGAAGAGGTTCAATGACTTTTTCGAGTCAAATAATCTAATTCGAAAGGAACAATATGGCTTCCATACGAATCACTCCTGCCAGCTCCCGATTTGGAGGCTGGTTGAAGACTTGAGCAGTCCTCTCAATTATTCGATGTATGGCGGAATTTTTTTCTCGATATCCATAAAGCCTTCGACCAAGTATGGCACGACGGTCTCATCTTTAAAATGATAAATTGTGGTTTCCCTGACGAGCTCATAGCCTTGGTTCGCTCCTTCTTGTCGCATAGATCCTATCGAGTCAGAGTTGGTAACTCCCTGTCTGACCCCTGTGATATCAACGCGGGTGTTCCTCAGGATTCAGTCCTGGGCCCGGCGTTGTTCAATTTTTTTATTCACGACCTCCCGAATTCGCAAAGTGTAATCTGTACTTGTTCGCGAGGAATCCCGCACACGTCATCAGTCGCTTACAAAAGGCCTTGCAACAGTGCGAAAAATGGTTCGACAAATGGAGGTGGAAGCTCAACGTTGACAAATATAAAGCTATGTTCATTATACGTAAACGCAGAAATCCTCCAGGGACCCTTGCCTTATATGGCAGAAATCTGGATTGGGTAAAGAGCTACAAATACCTGGGCATAAACATTGACTCTAGGCTAAACTGGAACGACCACGTTCAATATGCTCTCAACAAGGCTAAAAAGGCGAAGTTCAGTCTGATTGCGCTCCTGGGGAGAAACAGTGCCCTTGGATTGGATAATAAACTGTTGCTCTATAAGGTGGTGATCCGCACCATCTTGCTCCACGGAATGGCTGCCTGGGCGTCTATCTGCAAATCGAGGTCGAGGGAACTACAAACCTTCCAAAATGTATATCTCAGGGCCATTGTTCAGCTCGATAGAAGAGTTGCCAACAACTACTACATTTATGAAGACCTCAGTATGACCCACATTGGGAGCTACGTCCAGATGCTTATTAAGAACTTGCTTCTTAAAATCGAGACACACGATAATTCTTTGTTTTACAGTATATTGGATCACCCTCCAGCCTTTAGGGGTTCCATAAGGATACGAAGACCCCTTCATCTACTGGAAGTCAATTTCGGTGATATCAATAAGGTCGTCTCCCCCGAATTCTAGACATGTTAGCCGCAGATGCTCAGGACTCTCACTATGTCAATCAACAATCCTATCAAGTTAGGATTCTATTCTCAGGGTGACTCTCGAGGGATATCAGGCTTCTCCTCTAACTCAGTGTAATTCCCTTGGTTACTTTTTGGGCGAGTGTGTTATGGAAGCTCGGCTCCCGGACCACTCGTGTCTTTTCACTACACTGTTCGATTGTCGACTGTCGGTTCCAATGGCGGGCGACATAAATGCTAAGCATCATGCATGAAACTCTAAATGACCCAATCAAAATAGCAATATTTATATGGATATACATTGAACGAAATTGACACCTTTGTTGCTGGTCCCCTTGAAGACACCTACTAATGCGACCACACACCTGTTAGTGACGTGCTGGACATCGTTGTTCTTAAAGGGTTCTTCAAGCCCTATAATATATTTACAGTAGATGACTTATCCTCTGACCATCGACCAGTGATGCTTATCTTTGAGGGCTTAAACATCGATATGAGGATTGGGCTTCGCTCCTGCAGGACTGGAAACTCTTCAGAGATATTCTTCGCGAAAAAAGCATTGGTTATAGGAAACGATGGCATCAACATAAATATCAGTTCTGTCACTAGTGTTATTCATGAGGCTAGTTTTTCCAGTGCCTTCATTGCTGATCGAAAGTGTCCTGAATATCTCGACCTTCCTCCCTACATCAGATGGCTTATTCTTGAAAGGATTTTCTATAGAAGATTATGGCAGCGTAAGCGACTACCCTTCTACAAGACAAAGTACAACAGGCTTTCTCGCAAGGTCCAGGAAGAAGTTAAAGCTCTACGAAGTCAAAGGTGGAGCGAAAAACTTAAATCCTTGTCAGTGCAGGACAACTCGCTCTGGGGTACTGTAAGGGCCTTAAAAGGAAACAGACCCATCAACTTGCCGCCACTGCTTACTACAGGTGGTGATGTTGTCACCAGTGATCGTGATAAAGCTCAACTGATCGCTGGCCCCCTGGAAAAGCAATTTACCACACCTTGTGAAGCAAACCCCGATAGTCGCTCAAATACTCAACTTGTCAACGATGTGTGTATCTCCTATGAACCATCCCAGAGTGTCCTACTCATGAGGAAATTATTAGCACAAATGAAATCTCCGACATCATAAAGCATCTTAAAAGCAAGAAAGCAGCAGGTATGGATTCTATCACAAACAGTGCCCTTAAGAACTTGCCTCCTAGTGCCATCTCCATTATTACCAGGGTTATCAATGACTGCTGGACACATGAATACTGCCCTGACAAGTGGAAGGAGCCCGTCATCGTTACGATACCAAAGCCTGGTCTAAACCCTGCCCTCGATGTCAGCTACAGGCCCATAAGCTTACTACGAGGGGACATCAAAAAGTAAGTTGAACTTCCACGGTATGGCCATTTATTACACCACCTATACAAAAGCAACACGGCTATAGCAGCAGAAAATGTAGGTTCACTTTTCCACATAGTTCCCAAGAGGCCCTAAACATTTATCCAAACGATCAACCAACTTTTCGATTCCGGATGCATAAAAATCTCCTCCAGCGTTTTGTAACCACACTGCCATACGAAATGTTCAGCATGCTGGCAATTTCGACCAGTTTTATGCGCCGATTCTCTCTAATGATCGCATCCACACGGTCAACATTTGCAATGGTACAGAACGTTGCGGGCCTGCCTACGCGATCTTCGTCTGTGATATCCGTGCGCCCTGCTTCAAATTGTTGACACCACTTTACAATTCCTTGCCGGGAAATTGCACGCTCTCCATATACAGCAGTGATTTCACGATGAATGTCCAGGCAATTCACCCGTTTGGCCCATAGAAATTGGATTGCTGCTCGCACCTCAAGTTTGGAGTGGACATCCAGTTGATGCGCCAGTGCTTTTAGCCCGCTAGTCACACAAAACACGACGGGAAACCACAGCAACCGTCCTATCCGACGTCTGCGCAGTTAATGTCCCTTTCTCCGCTTTGCCCAAAATTGCGACATACAGCGCGCTCCTGCGTTACTTTTTGATCTCCCTTCGTACCTATGATGTCAAAAGTCCTTCGCCGTGTCATTCTAAGGAGGTTTAATGCTTTCTGCATGGCCAATAATCTTGTTCGTGAGAAGCAATTCGGGTTTCGCCCGGGTCACTCTTGCCAACTACAGCTTTGAGGCTTGTTGCTGATCTAAACACTCCCGTTAATTGCGCCAAATACGGTGGTCTTATCTTTTTAGATGTCCGGAAAGCTTTTGATCAGGTCTGGCACAACGGCCTTAGATACAAGATGATTACTTCTGGCTTTCCTGACGAGCTTATTGCTTTGATTAGTTCCTTTCTGTCGAACAGGACTTTTCGTGTCAAGGTTGGCTGCTCCATGTCTAACCCTTGTGACATCAAGGCTGGTGTTCCCCAAGGCTCTGTCCTGGGCCGTGCGTTGTTCAACTTCTTCATTCACGACTTCCCAACTTTTACAAAGTGCAAATTATACCTGTTTGCTGACGATGTGTCCTTCATGACTTGTGCCCGAAATTCTGCTCATGTTATATCTCGGTTACAAAGTGCCATGTATCTGTGAGAGAAATGGTTTGCTAAGTGGAGGTTAAACCTAAACGTTGATAAATGCAAGCCATGTTCATTACCAAAAAACTTAGAAACCCCAAAGCCAATCTTCCTATCTGGCAAGGAGCTCGAGTGGGTAAAAAACTATAAATACCTCGGTGTTGTGATAAATGCCAAGCTAAATTGGGGCGACCATCTCTCTTATGCTCTCAACAAGGCCAAGAAGTCAAAGTTTAGTCTGGTTGCCCTTCTAGGACGTAACAGTTCGCTTGGAGTGGACAGCAAACTTTTGCTATAAAATGGTAATCCGAACCATTCTTCTGTACGGTATGCTTGCTTGAGCTACAACCTGCAAATCCAGATGGAAGGACCTACAAACATTCCAAAACGTCACCCTGAGGACCATTGTCCAACTCGACAGGAGAATAGCAACTAATACTTACATTGCTGAAGATTTCGGTATACCTACTATTGGAAACCACGTCAAGGAGTCGCTGAAGAAGATGCTTCCGAAGATGAAGGACCATCCTTATCCACTGGTTGCAGATATACTGAATCACTGGCTCACCTTTAGAAGTTCACTCAGGCATCGCAGGCCTCGTCACATCCTGGACGTCAACTTCGATGACATCCAAACGGCCATCTTTCCACCCTACTGGATCACCTAGCTCCTCCACGTCCCATCGTCATAACAATCAACTTTATCGTCCTGTTAGGAAAGGACTCCTTCGTATCCTCTGGATGACTTAATCAGGTTCATCTGGCTTCTTTCCTAATTCAGCGCATTTCTTTTGGCTATAATACTGGACGAGTATGGCAGTGGAAGCATAGCTTCCGGACCGCTCGTTTCGTTTTTCTTCCCTGCACTGTTCGATTGTCGATTCCAAGTCAGTTATCTCAAGTTCTCTCGAGGTTCTCCTTGGCTGCTGAATGATTTTCACGACTTTTTCTTAGTTGACTTTGTATTTGCGCAGAGTGATGTGAAAGAGAAGGGAGGAGGCGGTAAAGTGGATATAATGGTACGTTTAATCAACTCAAACAAAATTTTGCAATTACAGATTAATAAACTCAAAGTAAAGTTCAATGATGCTTAAAGTTTCGTATTGAAGGACTTCAAGACTTGGGCGTACGTTCGTCGCCGGTATCCAACACACCCTACTTCTGTTGCCCAACGTGTTCCTGGTGGGAAGCGGTGAGGGATTGATTTGTGCTTGATCGAGTCCTTCGATCGTACTTCGGCGTTAGTGGAATTCGTCCTCTTGGCGTCTGTCCGTATGTTCAGGTCGAAATCGTCTACATATAAAATGAATTGTACGACTAAGATTAGTAATAGGCAAATGTCCACCTTAAACACTAATCGTTCATCTGTTCCGATGAGGGCTGGAATATTAAGTCGGTCGACATAGATAATTTGAGCAATGGTTAAGAGGCAAACGTTAATGCGACTAACAATCAATCTCAAGGTAATAAGTTTTACGGCTATATGTCTATAATCCAATCTCATTACCTTCTCACGGATGCAGCTTAGCAAAGCGCAATTCGCAGCGCGAGATCTCAACGCGGAGCGCACTTGCGGAGCCTGCGATTTCCGCTCGGGCTCTGGTCGGGTCACCGAAGGTTTCGGTCGTCCTTCTCGTGCGGGGTGAGCTTCTCGCTTGATGGCTGTGAGTGATGCCGATATCCCTGGACGTGGTTTCCGTACACGTTTCCTCCTTCTGGATATTCGCTCTGCTAGGCTCCTCGCATCTACCAATACTCGAGTCCACTGCCTTCACAATGTCGATATGGGGAGCTCCTTCTTCCTCAATATTCGAAGAACAATAATTAGATAATTCGAACTTAGCAATCATACGACCTAATTCTGCGTTCGTTTTCCTTCTCGAGCGGCGTGAGCTTCTCACTTGACGGCTGGGAGCGATGCCGACATACCTGGACGTGGGTTCCGTACTTAGTTTCGTACCACACGTTTCCTCCTTCCGGATGTGCGTTCCGCTATGCTCCTCGGGTCTACTAGAACTCTGGTCCGCTGCCTTCCTGACGTCAATACGGGGCGTTCCGTCTTCTTCCTCAATAGATGAAGAACAATAATTTGATAAATCGAGCTTAGTATTCATATGACCTACTTCTGCATTCGATTTCCTCCACAAGGCCGGGGTGCTCCTTGTAGCTGAGGCGGCTGCTTGGCTCGGGCTCCGTGAACGTCCTTCCTCCCTGATGTGAAGTGGCTGATAATTTCTAAGTCTCAGGGCCGTTTGCCGTCCATTCATTCCAGTCGGCCGAGTTGATGTCCGTCCACAATCTTTAAGTCCAAATGCTTGCAGTCGTTCGCCTTTCCTTCCCGTAGTGGCATCCTTTGGTTCCTCAGGTCGCTGTTGGAGCTGGAGCAGATGTTATTTGCTCCAGCGAACACCCTTAAATAAATGGTTTAGCAGGGTGCTCAAGCGCACATGCTTAACATGCGTGAAGCCTTTTAAAGGCTTCTACACGTTAATAAACGCCTCAATTTCGAGGCTCGTTATTCCACCGGAAGGTCATCAGAAGGCTAATGGGAACGTGTATAGATGAACATAATTTTTATTTTGGTCCCCTCCGATGACCTCACAAAGGCGTTTAGATGTAGCGTAACGCCTTTTAAAAACCAAAGGACCTAACCGATACCACTCTAAGAGGAGGAAGGACCGCAGACGTGAAGAGCCTTTTTTCCACGTAGATGAAGGTGTGGAAAAGGTCCCCCTCGCTCTGTCTACTCTTGCTGACCAAAGTTCTTTGTTGAAGAACATAATTGGTACCGCTAGATCCAAGTTTAAAGAATCACCGGTGGAATCATCCATCAGGAATCGCACAAATGAGTAGGAGAACTTAGGCAAACCATAGTGTTGACACAAACGATTCCAGATGGATTTGGCAAACGAGCACTCGAAGAATATATGATCAATTGTCTCTATGATGCCACAATGTAGACAAACAGCAGATCTAACCACCCTCCATAGATGAAGACGTTGGAGGGAGTAAAATCCGTGGTGCAGCACCGCCATTGGATGGAGAACACGGTTCCGTCGAAGGCAACAGATTTCAATGCCTTTAAGAAGGCTGACCACGGATAATCTGGGCGGAGGCGAAAGATGTCGGTGGACTCGCCCTGGTCAGATTGCTGGAAGAACCAAGACAGACGCAAGTGACCCCAATCTTGGTAGTCTACATTGCGCAACGCTGGTAAAAAAAGTCACTAAGTCCCCTTGGAACAGATGGTACATGTTCGGGTGACGCATATTAGTTGTTATTGGCAGCAAGGGTGGCAACGGTATCCTATTCACTTTGAAGAACACTCGTAGATACATAAACACAAAGTTCGCCCACAAGGGTGGGGGGAAGAGAAAAACACGAATCATTGCAGCAAGTCTTGCTGCAATGAGGTATCGCCGGATCTCGGGCAGGCCTAACCCTCCCTTTTCAAAGGGAGTGAAAAGAAACCCTGCCCGAACAGGATGACGCTGAGCAAACCTCCCCCACACACAATTAACCATAGCATTGCGAACTTTGTGGAGCATGTTTGCTGGTGGCAAAGTGAATAGGCACTTAGATGACAATAATGATAAGATGTGGGTTTGCACAAACCGCACCTTGACAAGCATTGACGTAGAAAAGCAAAAATTCTTGTCAAGGCGGGCAATACACTTATCCACCACTTGCTGCCAATGAATAGAGTCAATGTCCGGTAGAAAAGAAAATATAAATCCAAGCACTGTGATCTGACCACACCATGTTATTGGGAATGACTTGAGCTTGTCGATCGTCCAATTCCCAATCGCAATTCCCTTCGACTTGACGAGGTTGACGGTACTCCCCGTCGAAGTACTGAAGAGATCGAAGGTTTCTTTGTAAATGCCCAAGGAATATGAGTCAGAAGCAAACAACACGACGTCATCTGCGTAAGCTAATGTCCTGATGTTAATGGACGCAGCTGGTAACTCATATCCCCTGACCTGGTGGCGGTTCAAGAACTGGAGTAATGGCTCCAAATAAAAGATGTACAGAAGAGGCGACAAAGGACACCCCTGCCTGACACCTTTTAAGAGTTCGAATGTAGACGATGTGGAGCCATTAACCGCCACACATGATGTGGCCGATGCATACAGTGAAGAAATGATCACAGCAAAAGTCCGAAGATGAAGCTGGTGAAACACTTGGAATAAAAACTCGTGATTCACCTTGTCAAAAGCTTTTTCCTGGTCGAGACTTAACACTGCAAGAGTTTGTTGGCGCACTTGCACTTCTTCCATTACACACCGAATAGTAATAAGGTTGTCAGACATCCTGCGTGATGGTATTGAGCAGGATTGACCCGGATCGAAAAACTCGTCAGCGATGAGCTTAAGCCGTTGCTGGAACACCCCAGTGAAGATTTTGTAGTCCGTGTTGAGTAAAGTAATCGGTCTCCACTGGGTCACGAGTTTTGGATCCGGGCATTTAGGGAGAAGGATGATTTTCCCTACAGTAAATTCCGGTGTGATGGAAGACGGGTCTTGGATGATTGAATTGAAGACTCGTACCAGGAAAGACCCAAGAAGTTTCCACGACGAATTGAAGGTGTACGGTATGCCGTCTAAGCCCGGGCTGGACTGATGACGGCCGTCTGCCGAGAGAAACTTCTTGACTTCATCTTCGGTGAAGGGACGTGTTATGAACGAATCGGATTCCACAGAAAAAGGTCTCAATGCCTCAATCCACTGCTTCGTGGTGTCAGACGGAATGATTGGATGGCTAAAAAATGATGAAAAGTGAGAGTGAAAGGCTGATAAGATGTCGGCATCAGATTCCACTTCCTCACCTTCCACCATTAAACGATGGCAATGTTTGTTGTTAGCCCGACGCCTCTCCTCAGCGAAGGCTGCGGATGACATGTGCCGGACGTCAGCTGCCCAGGTAAGTTTGGCCCTGAGAGCTGCGCCGGCAGCTTTCCGGATCATTAGAGCATTTATTTCGTTCTTCACCTGTTGAATTTCAGCCTGAAACTCCTCCTTAGGGGTGGAACAGCGGAGGAGTCGTAAAATTTCTTGCAGCATGAGGAGGTAACGATGACGACGTCTGGCTGCGTCCAATCCAATCTTCCGGAAAAATTTTTTGATTTTGGTTTTAAAGTTCAACCACGATTCTAGCGTAGGAGGCACATTGTGGAGATGTTTTTCCACAAACTGAACGAACATTCCCCGGTACTCTTCATTGTTGAGCAGAGAAACGTTTAGAAACCAGTTCTTATTGGTGACTCGATCTGCAGCAATTGCCGGAGAAACAAATGGAGGATCCCACGACCACAAGATGGCACTATGGTCGGAAAAGGCACAAGGAATAACCTCCATTGTTCCAGCTGCACCAGCAAACACATTGTCGACCAAAAAAAGATCAAGTCGTGATGCCACAGTGGGTCCTCGATGAAATGTGAACCCACCGAGATCACCACGAGAATTCACTGGCCATAGATCAAACAATGCATTTTGCTGGCACAGGCGATGCACATGTTCAGACGAAAAGATGTTGTTGACGTCTGGATGACAGTTAAAATCACCAGCAATCACTACAGGAAATGATGTACACAGATACACTTGCAGGTCATTGAAAAAGTCACGTTTCTCTGCACTTACGCACGGAGCATACACGTTAAGCAATCAGAATTGAAATTTAGAAGATGAAATGTCTAAAGATATTACCCTGCACTCGCTGTCGCACAAATAATTCGACACCTGAATGGAGGGGTTGAGGATGATAGTCGCAACCCCTTGCCCAAATGGTGACGAAGAGTTAATGAAAAATTGTCCACGAGGGAATTGTCTGCGAAGGCCGGGTAGATCGTACCACACTTGTGCAGGATCAAGTTTCACTTCTTGAAGCACAAGTATGTCCGGCCTGTACAGGGCAATAAACGTTGACAAGACCGATTGCTTAAAAGATGAACCCAGGGAACGCACGTTCAGTGAGAAGACCTTCATTGTGGAATCACGTTGCTGGTTCTTGAGACATATCCGAAGGAGACTGGAGCTTCACAGATGATGGTGGAGGCTCCTTCGACTTCCGCCTCGGTGATCGAAACGAGGATGAAGACGAAGTGCTGCGATGATGGCTCTCGCAGCTGTCTCGCTCGGTAGAAGAAGCAGCAACGCCGTCCCTTCTGCTGTGATGCCGTCTGGTTTTATGCCTGCGAGATTTGGATGACGTCGCAGGCACATCCCGCTGTGCTGATGCTGATGACTTGGTATTCCCAGCAGATGATGACACTGAAGCTGAAGTGGGCGCACAGGCAATCCGAAGAGGCTGCGATGCCGATGTCTTCGCCGGCGGAGGAAGAGATGGAAAATCCTCCTCTGGGAAGATCGATTCGGATAACGCCGATACGTCCACATCATCTTCTGCAGAGCTCACCTCCTCGACCATCGAGATGTCGCTTGATGGCTCAGGGAAGGGGGCGCCGTCTAGGATCTCTGATGGGGGAGAAGTGTGTGGTATCTCCTCCCTCGGTTTATCAGCTAGTGGCGCTGGAGGCGGTGGCATCTCCTTCCTGGACTCCATAGGCGGCGGAGATGGCGTCGTACGCTGCCTTTGAGGTGGGCGCGAAGGCGACGTGGCTCTGCTCGGCTCTGTTGACTTGGCCGGTGATGTCATCATCGGTGGTTGCTGGGGAGACACTCCTTTAGGCGATCAAGGAGCTGCTGGTGATGCAAGCGTCCTCTCCGGGCACTGGTGAAATTTATTAACTACTTTGTTGCAGTAGCTGCATTTCACCAGGAGAGGACAGTCTTTCCTGACGTGGGCCGTCTTCTTGCAGTACCAGCAGCACTGCCTTTGACCTTTGTAAGACACGGAGACTTTATCTCCGCGCATTACAACATCCTTAGGAATGTCTCTGTTTAAGTCCATGTAGACTATGATGTCTCCTGTTCTTTGAAGCGGAGAATCTGGGTGCTGAGGATACGAAATCCTATGCACCACACCATAGTCTGACATGAAGCCTCTGAGATATTTCTCAGTCATCAGCGGCGATGCTCCCCGGATGCAGACTGGAAGATATCCGGGTTCAGCATAACTCAGGTGGACGGTGGTCTGTCCAACCTTGATGGCACCAGCAGACACAATTCGGTCTGCCACATTACGTTGCCTACAGAGCATCCTCGACTCGGTCGGAGAAAGCCTCTGTAGGACCAAAACAGCGGGATCGCCAGACGGAAGAACAGGAGGGATGCTCGTTACTGAGTACACCTCCTTCATGAACATGCCAACGGCGAAGGGGCCGTCGGCAATCATATTCACCATGTTTTCCATGGTGAATAATAAAGAGTCACAAAGAGTTCGGGGGGGGGGGTGAATCCTCCCCCGGGGTTACCGGGGGGAGGGTCACAAAGTCACAAGGTTTATTCACGCGCGCGTTGAAGATGACTAGGTGCGGCGTGAATAAACCTAAGTCCAAGAATAGAGTCACTTACACAGGCACTAACACTGTCGGGGCTCCCGAGGTCGCTCTCTACTGAGTTCCTGTCGCTCTCTCGGACGCTCTGTCGGACGCTCTGTCTCGACTGTGTTCTGCCTTGAGTTTTTAAAGGCCAAACTGCTTTGCATGCGTTGTATAAATTTGTTCTGCTGAATAAATTTGTTTCTGGCAAATGGGCCTCCTCCAGCATTCCTCCTGCGTTGATGGGCAATTCGAAAAACCTTCGAAGGGGGAGAGAAGTGGCTGACGTAATTCTCCACCCAACACGATGCTGTCTCCGCTCGATGTTGCTTAACTTCAGCTTTGGGCGTCGTCGGCTTCTCTCTTTTGTCAGATGGCTTCCTCTTCTTTGTGTGTCGATGGGAAGACCTTGTTAAGCGATCTGACAATGATGAAAACAAAGCTTTCGAAAAGATCTTACGGTCTCAGGTTGTATTTTTTTCATTTTATTTTCTGCCTTTTTCTTTTTATGTTTGTTCAATTCCTGTTTCGTTGTGGAAAGAGATTTATTTTATTCTTAAGTTAATCATCGGCATTATCCACATAAGATTTTTAGACAATGTAAATGCATAGAAAATTATAAAACTTTTTTATTAATGACAGTAAAAAAAAAAACTAGAACACAAAGCACGTCCAAGATTAACAATGGTAGAAGTTAAATATTATACGCTAACAAAAAATATGAATTTAAGTACTCACAGTTTATCGCAAAAATTTTGGGGTACAAAAATGAAAAAAATAACTCACTGGAGCCGTGGCGTCTCGCGATGCACAATTAACCCGACAGCCCAGATGCATGTTTCTACAGATGAAATATTCGGGTATGGAGAAAATATGGCAGAGATTGTACCGTCTGAACGAAATAGGCTTCGTGGCTAGGCGTAAACATTGTCGACTGCAAAAAACGAGCGACAGGTCGAAATAGACAATCACGCGCATAAAACGTTATGACCACGTCGGCAAACTCGCGGAGGCACAATCTTAAGGCTGGAACAAGGAGAAAGAAACACCAGCAAAGTGAGAAGCCACCTTAGCTGCACAGGAGAAGTGAGGTGGCAGAAAGCAATGAGAAGATGAAGAAAGTTCTAGAACACAAAAAAGAACACTAATTACGCTAAAATTTTATCAACAATTAGACAATATAACATTTCGCGACCGAATTAATTAGGTGCGAGGGAAATCGCCACACGGGCAAGAACTCGCACCACGCCAGTTCGAAAAAAACTTTTTACGACAACAATGGTCCACGGGCCACAACAATGAGTTACTTAAACCTAAATACAAATTATCAATAAAATAACACTTGGAATAATAAAAATATTACCATTCACCACGAGGTTTAATGAAAAGCAATAGTTTCTACATTAGCCATAAATTGCGATTTCCCGAACAAATCCCCCTGTACTTAGCTTGGGTGCAGAGTAAAAAGAAATTCCTTAAGTATTAATCTGGTGGGATCTCTGCATTTGCTGAACTTACTTGTTGATATAAACATATACACTATATAAGCAAGAAGAATTAAGTTTGCAGTGAATGAATAAATCGTGCATACAATTTTTATTTGTACAGCTTGCGTAAGTCATGTGCTCACATTAACGAAAAAATAAGTACATCTATTAGTTTATTGGTGTAACTTAGAAAATGAATAGTCATGTGACTGTCACACTGAGCTCAGTTACACATTAGAATAATATGAAGATTACTACAAACAGGTCAAAATACATGTATATTTAAAATTATCAATAGAGTTAGAAATGCCATGCCGAAATTTTTCAGTCATTAAGTATTACAAAAAAAATAATTATTATAAATAATACATCTGGGCATTTTGAACCACTTTCATGCCGCCTAATGTAGTGCGCACAAAAAGAACCAAAAGTTCGGCTATATATAAAAAATTACACAAATATGTATACTTACAAAATATGAACTAATTGACTTTACTCTTCCGCTGGGACAGAGACAAGGGGTCCCAAATCATATTTAATTTGGGGGCAGGTAAAGGTTTCGTGAATACATCTGCCGGCAAGTCTGAGGATGGGCAGGAGGAGAGTACCACATTCTGGAGAACAATTTCGTGCGAGATAAAATTATGCAAGCTTAGAATGTGCCTCGTTCAACTTTTGGATCCCAATGCACTCAGACGTGCGACGGCAGATATTGAATCTGTGTATATATTCGTTGGAAAGGTGATATAATCCCCCTGTCCGATTTGAGTAATCAAGTCCATAATAACCATCGGAGGGACTACACGCACCTGGATATAGCAATCACTTCGGCCTCACAACTGTTGAGGGTGACAAGACGCTGTTTCTTTGAACACCAACTGAGCGTATTTTGACCGATGTTAATGAGAACACCAGACTATCCTTTACTTTGTCGGGTAACGCTCCAGCTGGCATCAGCGTATGCATACAAAGGACCGGTCGATTGAATGAAGATCAGTGACGTTTCACAAGTGTGTGCCAGGTAAACTGCGACAAGTTTGAGTGACGTCATATGCAAATTGGTAGAAGATCTGGCATATGACGACAATCTCGTAATTGCGTATGATATATCCGGGCGCGTACATATCATTACGTACATTAATGATCCCAAAAGAGATTGGTAAGCAGTTGGGTCGGCTGGTTGCGATTATTCTGCTTTATCCAAATTTACGTGTGGGTTGAGAGGAGTGCTCCTGGGTTTGACTTTCTGCAGCTTTACTCTGGATGACTTGCTGGATGTAGTGGGCCTGAGACAATTGTATGGAGTTACAATCACGGTTCACTTGCATGCCCAGAAAGTAAGGAAATTCTCTGAGATCCACCAACTCAATATCACGTCGAAAAATATCCATTAGGGAAGTTATGCGTTGAACATCATTAGTGGCAGCGACGATGTCATCTACATACATGGTGAGGAGGATTGATTTCTGCTGTCGTTGTAGATGAAGAGGCTATCATCTCGTGAAGGCATGAAGTCCTGGCGAAGGAGGAGTTGAAACCATTTCATGTACCAACATCTGCCACTTTTCTTTATTCCATACAGGGACTTGCGAAGTTTGCACACTTCGTCTGCACGGAGTGGTAGTCCTTAGGGTGGCATCACGTATATAGTATGGTCAATAGGTGCATGCAAATATGCACATTTCATATCATATTGATGCAATGACATGCCTGTGTTGACTGTCACTGCGAACAGTAGTCGTAACGATTCCATTCTTAACACTGGTGAAAACGTCAGTTCGTATTGGCTGCCATATACCTGTGTTGAGCCGATTTCGACCAACCTTGCCTTGATACGGGAGATGGATCCATCAGTGTTGTACTTTATACGATATACCCATTTGGTCTTTAGGAATTTAGTATTGGGAGGCTTAGGAACCAAATCCCAAACTTGATGGAAATGAAACGAATCTAACTCGCTCTTCATTGCCTCTTCCCATTGACGATGTTATGAAGAGGAGAGTGATTGGTTATATGAAAGAGTTGTTAAAGGGATGTCATCGGGCGCGCCAAGATTAACGTTAGGAGGGTACACCTTCTCTTTAAGTCTTTGGACCTTTGCAACTCAGGAGAAGGAGGAGACTCAACTGATTAGGGTAAGCGAGAGGTTGTTCCAAGGATGGCACAGGTGAAGCTGCGGGCGTAGAAGTTGACGCCTAATTCACTTGGGAAGGTAACTGTAGAAGCGTCTCGTCGAGTGCCGAAATAGAAATGGGTGAGAACAGGCTATTAAAGTGTTCTGTATCATCATTTTCGAGGACCACCAACGGGGGAGAATCGTAAGGAAGTTGTGGCATTGTGGAAATTGTGAACAGTGTTTCGTAAGACGCAGTCGTTTCAGGGAATGTATCAGGGAAGAAACGCACAGATCGAGCACGAAGCAACTGGATTCCTCAAGTGAATAAAGGAGGTACGCTGGGGACGATGCTGAATATCCCATAAATATCCCACGCTTCGCATGCGTTTGGAGCTAGGATCGTTGTGATTTGGGAATAAAATAGCACACAAGACACCCAAATGATGCTCAATGTTTAAAGGTGGGTCTTTTTCAGATCATAATTCTTCCGGCGAAAGCGTTTGTCCCGTTCTTGGTAAAGAGTTCAATTTTTACGTTGCCCTTACCACTGCAAGATCCCAATACTTGTGGGAAACATTGGAAGAGGTAAGCATGACCCTTATTACATCACAAATGGGGTGGACCGCCCTTTCTGCAACACCATTTGACTGGGGGTTCTTAGGTATGGTAAATTGTTGCATTATCCCCTCTGTAGCACAAAATTCAGCTAAGTCGTTGTTGGTGAATTCCCTGCCGTTGTCAGATCTTATGTGGACAAGTAGGTTTCCTGTCGATCGTTGTAATTGTTTGATTAAATTTATCAAGGCTTCTGGAAACTCTGCCTTAGTAGATAAAGAGTAACAAATGTCTTACGGGTATAATCGTCCACGCGATCAAAAGGTATTTGTGGCCATAAGCAGACGTAACTGGCATGGGACCGATCGTATCCTCATGAAGGAGATGCATAGGGCGGGTATACTGTTGCTGTCGAACAGCTCTATGAGGTGCGTTAGTCGTCCCTGCCTCTAGACATGGAACACATGGCGTGATCTCAGAAAGAACTGTAAAGTTCTCTAGACCACAGATACTGACTTGTTTTAGTGCTTTGGCGATCTAAGGCATTATGGACATCCAGATAAGAAACTACGAGTGAATGAACGGTATGCGCTGTTTGGCAAACGGGTGGAATTTGATATAAAACTGGCATGAATGGGAGATCTGCGACTTCCTTCTGTGCAGCCACGGGTACGTCCTATTCGGAGATTATTGAGTAACCGTTAGGACCAAAAGACAAATTATATCCCTGTTTGATTATCTGACTCATTGATACAAGATTAAAACGCGCATGGGGGGCATGGGGGTCATGTAAAGTTAAAACTGACCCAGTGGTTAACGGTACATTCGCGATTCCTATACCCGTCGCGGTAATGTTTTTTTTTTGGTTTGCAGTGTGAATATCTCTATTACAGCTCCGCATAAATGCAAAGAACCTCTTGTCCCTAATGACATGGAAGGAGCTGCTAGTATTCACTATCCATCCTCGCTTTGGGAGGCCAACGCTGTTTGCTGCAGGTTTATGCCCCCGGGCTATGCCATCGCGCTTGCGAGATTTACCTTTTGAACGTGTGGCACGTACGTTAGGCGGAAACAGTTGCTGGGGAACGCGAACGTTGGAGGTGCTCAATGCTGGTGAAATCTCCTTAGAAGGGCAAACAGACCTGATATGCCCTCGACCACCACAATTTTGATGGTTACCTCAGAGCGCTGTTGGGTACCAAAGGGAGAAGATGGCGCCCGAGTTGGCATTGTAGTAACGCAAGATGAAATGCCAGAGGAGCGTCCACGTGAATTATCGTTGAACACAATGCTCAACTGACTATGGAAAACTTCGAGGGTCATGTTTGGGTCAGTCTGCACAGAGAGCCTTAAAGGCGTATAGGTCGAAGGCAAACCAGCGACCATATGATCAATCAGCGTCTTGTCGTCTATGGGTAATGATACAGCACCCGCCTACGCACAGATTTGCAATGCACGTGCTACGTATGCGTTGGGGTCATCTGTGACATGGAAGCGAAGAGCTGAAAGGCGGCGCATAACTTCCGCCTGAGTGACAGAAACGGGTCGGGCATAACGCCAACGGATGGCTTCCCAGATGGAAAATGGATTGCCATCCTGTAATATCACTACAATGTCATCATCCACCATGCTTAACAAATAATGTCATAGACGTGGCCAGTCCGTTCGAACAGCTGATCTCCCTGGATCCGAAGTGGGTAAGGAAGTTTTAGCGTGTAAACCCTTTCATTCCAGGAACGCTAACATATGATACTTCCATTGGTGAAATTTAGTGTCACGAACAAAATTAGAGTAATACGCAGTGGATGAAATTAATTTCTTAAAGGACACAGAAAGCATATACAATATATAAATTTTAATAAATAAGATTTAATAAACATTAGATAAACTTTATCTATCATGTATCAATAAATGACAAAGTTAACTCTTCATTAAATATAACACAGCCCTTAACACGAGGATAATAATTCAACGAATGAATTAGGTAGAAACAAAAATAATGAACTGGGTAACTTCGTATAATGAATATTATATTAAATTAAATACGTCAGTATTAATTACTTTCAAAACCTATTTAAGTTTTCAAATATGAACTTCCATTACATTATAATAACAGTGAAGTAAGATCCCTGTATAGCTTGGGAATTTTAAGCTTGGCTTTTCCATTATAGTAAATAAATACGTAATACATTATAGTGTCAAATTCTTTTAGCAGATAAGCTTTCTCTTAAGCAAAGTCTTTGAATAAACTTTAATTTCCTTATCTGAGTACGCTGTAATTTACAGGAAGGTGGCAACGCTCCATGCGTTGAAATAGTGGTCCCGGTCTGCTAGTTAGTTAGTTAGTTCTACAGATGAAATATTCGCACATGGAGAAAAGCTAGCAGATATTGTACCGTCTGAACGAAATAAGCTTCACGGCCAGGCCTAAACATGGTGAGACTGCAAAAAACGAATGACGCGTCGTAATAGACATTGACGCGCATGAAACATGGGGACCACGTCGGCAAACTCGTAATTACAATTGCAGAAGCACAATCTTAAGTGCAAAAAAATACTAGCAACGTGAGTGGCCACCATGGCTGCACAGGAGAAGTGAGATGGCAAGGAGAAGATGAAGAAAGTTCTAAAAAAAACAAAAAAACACTCGCGACCGAGTTAATTAGATGCGAGGGAAATTGCCACACGGGGTAAGACCTCGCAACTGGCGAGTTCGAAAAAAAAATGACAACAATGATCCATGTGCCACAACAATGAATTACTTAAACCAAAATACAAATTATCAATAAAATAACATTTCTAATAATAAAAATCATCCACCAGGAGATTTAATGAAAAGCAATTTTTCTTCATCAGCCATAAAATGCGATTTCCCTAATATTTTCATTCCAATAATCCGTGCTCCAGTCTGAATTATGAGTGATCCGCAATGTTTCAATAAATGTACATGTATGTGAAGTTTCAGAGCACAAAATGTCCCTTAAATTGCTTAAAAACTGAAAAAAAAATCATTTGACTAAGCACTTTTATAGGATGTTGAAACTCTAAAAACTCGGATTGAAATAAAGTGCTTCTGTTTGTAATGGAAAATATAATTAATTTGTTGTAGGATTTTTCAATTGAAAATCATTCTCAGAAACACTTTTTAACATAACAAATTAAATTTTTAAGAAGAATTTAGGATTTACATTAAATTTTCTACTAGTGTGGCAATGCAGTTTTGTTAGCAGCTTTATTTTATACTCATTCGGTATTTGTTGCTTTGCATTAAACTAATTGTATACAGTATATTTGCTGTATCCATGTTGCTTGCTGAAGCTAATTAGCAAGCTTCATCTAAATGCTTTCACTGTAGATGCTATGCTACAGTATCTAAAAGTTAAAAAAAAAATTTGAAAGATAATGGACTGATTTTCAATATATCTCTTTGATGAAATAAACATTGAGACCCATTTAGAATAAAAAGGAGACTCATTATGTAGTCTCTGCAGCAATGATACTTCTAATATTACTGAAACTTTTTTACTATTAATGATTTCAAGCAAGTTTTTAAAGTATCATGCAATTCAGTAATGTATCAAGCTAAATGTAATTAGTATTCTGTTATTACATGTAATTAAGGAAGTTGAAAAACTTGACTTTGTAGTTTCAACATTAATATCTGATAATAATGTTGTTAACAGGAAAGTTTGTGAGGTATAATATATTGTAGGAATTTCACAGCCATATCTAGTAGATAGGTTCAGGAAACTCTTTCTAATATTTGATACAGTGCATATACTGAAGTGCATATATTCAACAACTACAGTGTGTCCACAAATTTTAGACTCACATGATAATATGTATTATCTATTAAAATAATAAAACAGTTGTATAATTTAATTAATAAAATAATATTATATTAAAAAAGACTTATAGTTTATAAATATATTTAATTTCATTAAATTAATTAGTATTTTTCTCATAACATTTTAATTTCCTCATAACATTCCTATAATTTTAGACTCAGCATCCGCCATTGTTAGTTTTTTAATTCCTGTCGTTAATTTGTGCTGCAGGTATTATTAAATGAAGGCTTGCCCGGAAGAACGTGACTTGTTACATACATTCATATTATTGACTAATTATGGGTCTCAATGAAACTTTATATTATTACATTTAAAAAACTTTTATATAATAATAATCTATCTAAATTCTCTTAATTCGTAAAAATAACAAAGGGAAGAGGTACCTCTTTGTCCGAGTATGAAAAAGTACAAACTGATGCATTGAAGGAACAGTGTCTGTCTGCTAGAATAATAGCTAGTCCTTAGTCGATCTCAGACTGTAGTTTAGCATTATATCATCCAGAGAGCTGACTACTGCACCAAAAAACACACTGGACGGCGACAGAAGTTCAAATATCAAAAGAAACGAGCAATTATTAGAGAAATAAAGAAAGAGTCCACATCCTACAGACAATTAGCAAAAGACCCAACCATTAATATATCAAAGTCTACAATTGGAAAGGTTTTGAAGATTTGTGGACACTTTGTATACAAGAAAAGAAAGAGTGCCCACAAGGAGAAGAGACTGATCTGGGCTAAAGAACACATGAGTTGGACTTCTGATTGGAGAAGAATCATCTGTAGTAATGAGAAGAAGTTCAACCTTGATGGCCCAGATGGTTGGCAATAATACTGGCACGACCTAAGAAAGGATGAAGTGCTCTTCCCAAAACGGCTGTGTGGACACGGTAGTGTCATGGTTTGGGCTGCTTTCAGCTGGAGTGGCAAAACTCCAATAGCGTTCGTAAATGGTAGGATGCATGCTATTTGGTATCAAAATATGCTATAACAGTCGTTTTTGCCAATTGCTGAGGGTATCACTGGCTCTCCATGGCAGTTTCAACAGGATGATGCCCCAATCCATGCTGCTTCTAGCACATAAAAATGGTTTAAGGACAATGGTGTTAATGTTTTACCCTGGCCAGCAGTTTCCACAGACATAACTCCAATTGAAAACCTATGGGGAATGCTGGCTAGGGATGTTTACAAGCAGGGAAAAACATTTCCTATAATTTAGGAATTGAAAACTGCAATTCTTGAGTCGTGGAATACAATACACGATAAACAATTAAAAAAACTGGTTGAAACAATGCCTAATCGAGTTTATGAGGTAATTGTTAATAAAGGAAGGGTCATACATTATTAAAAATGGAAATTTTGAGTTGTTCTGACATATGAGTCTATAATTTATGGGCACGTAAATTTTTATTGTTTTAGAATTGTTTTGTTTTTTGTTAGAAATATCATACATTTTGTTGTTCTATTTAATTAATTTATTATTTCCAGTTAGAAATATTATAATTTAAAAAAATAATTTTTTGATATTTTTGTTTGTTTTGAAAGAAAGAATAAGAAAATAAGTGAGTCTAAAATTTGTGGACACACTCTTTATTACCAAACATGAAAGGGTCTTCAGGTTTCCAAATTTTAACATTTTTGATCTCATTGTTGGTGGTAATTTCAAACCTCTAGATTTTATGAATAAAAAAAGATTCTTTATTGAAATATGTCAAATTATTGACTCAAAAGGTTTTTACATGCTTCTTCTATTTCTAAGCTAGTATTCTGCAGTTATTTAAAGAAAGGAATAGTGTTGTTCCAAATGTTTCGCTTTTAATCAAGTGGCTTGTTATTGTTGGATATGAAGAAAGATTTAATAACCTTTATGGAAAACTTATTAAAATAGACAGCATGTTTTAACAAGATTTCATGAGGGAAAAATGTGTATGGTTAAAGAATGTGAGACAAAATATATCTGTTCATCAAGCATTAAGTTTTCAAATTTTCACTCTCTTATTCACATGTTAAATCCATTTTAGTTCTTGATACTATCCATATATACGAGTATATTTGCGCATGAGAAAACTGTTATATGTTATGGAAATTCCAGAATGACACCTTGACGGCAAACTTGCTGTTTATTGTCAGCTTAGTGGAGCAAATTATTATACATAAGCTATGTGTGAAAGAAAGTTAAAATCTATAAATATTACTGTTGAAATTTTGCAATCTTCTATATACAAGGTGATTATAATTAAAGTCCCTTTGTAAAAATGCTATAAAAAAACAACCATGAGTCCGAATGACTTCAAATTTGGACTGAGCATTCTTGAAGAAGGGGCATTTGATATGGATAAGAAAAAAAATAGTTCCAAAATTTATCACTAGATGGCGCTGTAAGCGGCATA
>JAHWFO010070823.1:1394587-1408396 GCA_023313115.1 Rhysida immarginata | reverse complement strand
TTATTTTTAAGATATTGCAAAATTTATTTTAATTTTTGAGATTGTTCAGTTTACATCCCAAGTGTAATAATCCCGGGCAAAGCCGGGTACCTCTTCTAGTTTAAAATAATGAGCGTCAATTGTTGAAGCGTTCTGTGTAAGGTCTATTATTTCTTCGTAATCTATTGCTAACGCTTTTTTATGTAAGCATGTGTTGTTGAAGCGATTAGCTACGAGCTATTGACAACAATTAGATCAACAGAAATTAGCTATTGATAATACAGGGTGTTTTATAATTGGTGTCCCGTCTTTAGGTCCAAATAACGACTCAAGGGGAACAGATTGGGCGAAAATGAATATTGATTATTTGGTTTTAATGTCCCCTAATTCAAGAAAGAAACATTTTGCGTCCCTGGGGGTGAAGGGGTAAACTTTGAAAATTTTAATTTTGTAAGGGTAGGAGTTAGACCCCATGTGTTATTTAGAAAGTTGTAGAGCATCATGTAAAATGTGGGTTTAGCAAAAAACCCGGTGAAAACATCTCATCCCCTGCCCTTTATCGAGTGGGTAAAATGAAAGATAAGGCTAGCTAATGTAGACAAAGACAGAAAAACTCATTAGAAACTTACATTTCCCATTTCCCATGACCAGTTTTCAAATTACATAATGTTTTTCCTAGGGGGAAACACCCGGTCGAGTTTATTAGCTTTTCCGGGTAACGACTCATTCATTCTCATTAATTTTCCAAATGTAGGCCCTACTGTACTCTAATAAGTATGGCTTTTGTCCACATCGGCTAGCCATACCTTTCACTTTACCCACTCGATAAAGGGGGCAGGGCATGAGATTTTTACATGCCGTATCTTAGCACTGAAGGTTTCCAATGATATTATAATAGTACCATTAAAGTCCAGTGAACCGGTTTTGGCAATCATTATTTTTACGTTTTCTTTACGTCATATTACTTCATGACAGGTCATTCCAAGTTATTTGATATATTACATACCATATCTTAGCATTCCAATGGTACTAAATTAGTACAGTATTATTACAACACGTATCATTGAACCAATTTTGACTAGCATTAATTTTACGTCATATTCATTCATGACATATCATAACAAGCTATTTGATATATCTTGGAACAGAAAATTTATAGATAATAAGATAAAGTTTAACATGGCATATCTTAGGTTTGAATGTTCCAATGGACAACAATGAAACCACTAATACACGTACCATTAAATCAATTTTCACTATAATTAATTTTACGTTATACTTAATCATGACACGTCATTGCAAGTTTTTTGTTTTATTAATGCCGTATCTTAGCATTGAAGATTTAGGATAGTACCATAATGGCACCAGTACAGTTGAACCAATTTTGACCATTATTAATTAACGTTATATTCATTCATGACAGGTCATTACAAGTTGTTTAATATATTACATGCTATATGTTAGGTTGAAAGTTTCCATTGAACCAATTTTGACTGTTTTTGACCGCCAAGAAAGACCATCACTGTTTTCACTTTAATGCCAAGCCTTCTTTTCGCTTTCGCTATCGAATGGCAAAAAGTGAAACCTTTGATCAATGCATAGGATATTTATACATTGAATTGTACAGTGGAAAACGTGGTCCCCTCTGTTACTGGTGACCATTTGATGCGGAAATTGTTCACCGATTATTTCCACCTAATTATCGAATGGCGAAAAGGGAAGTCGAAAATTCGGATGCGTTCGAACGCTTGATCACCAACAGACAGACAGATGGATGAAATAAATAAGTGCCTATCTATCCTAATAATCAGTTATTTGACTGGATTAGATGTATAACGAGGTACAGGAAAAAAATCTAGAAATAAAGTTCAGAAAAAAACTAAAAGAAAAATGCCTTTTTTTTAAACATGACATATGGAACATCCACATAAATGCTATAATCTTTTGTTTTTCGTCATTTCCGATGGAATGATATATCGCATGCCATTTGCTTTCATTCCATCGTTAAGTATCTGTTATTCCGATTACAATGAAATTTTAATCATTTAAGTACACATTTAAGTACAAATAAAACAAGTTTCATATTATAAACTTTTTTCATTGCCTTTTAGGGCATTTTTTATAAACTAGTTAATGAAATGGAAAACTGCACAGATGAGTTTGCACCTAAAATTTTACATTTACCAGAAATAAAATTTCTAGCTGTTGAGATCTTTAATAGAATTTTGATTTAATTTTTAATATAAGATTTTTCAATCCTTTTCTTAATAAAATCCTATAATTGTTTTTTTTAGCGTTTGTTTCTATTTTATTTGATGGTTGATTAACATTAGTTTTACTTTTAAAAGCTAATATATTAATTCCTTCTTATTTTTCGCTAAAATCAAATAAATTTTCAAATATAAATCCTTTCCTTTACTCAAATTACTCAGTATAAAGGAATCAGCTTCTTTTATTTTCCCAAATCCAAGTCGAATTTCATTTCAATACGTGTTAATTCAATACACTTCATTCCCGCAAGTTTTTTCGCGCATTTGTCGCTAGGTGGCAACCTTGTTGTTTTTCGAGCCAACTCCTCACAGTCTATAGGGAGTCGTTCATGCTCTTTCTTTCATCCATGGGAGAGCGTCTCTAAGATTGACAATAAATTTAGCCATAACAAATATAGAGATAAACAATGATAAAAGTCATGCAGCGATGGGAAAGAATTGTTTGGCTGCGGAGCATATTAACGAGATAGTTCTAGACATAAAAGAAGAGTCAGGAATTGGGAAAGTTTGTCTAATTCGGACTGTGCAAGAGAAGGATATTGTCGATGCGAGCAGCAGACTATTGGAGATAGAGAGCTCGTCCGCAACAATATCGCCAAGCAATTACGTACCTGCGTACGCGGTAATTTCTTATCCTCCGACTCTTTTCCTAACGCATGACAATAAGCCACAGAATAAGAATAAGAGAAGTGACACTCCTAGGGTTTTCCATTGTAAGCAATGGCAGTGAGCATATGCTCATTTGCTGGTGGCGCCCTACAACCACTGTGATGTTACAATATGAGCAAACGCTCATTTTTCCAATATGCTTCTATGAGTTTGTCTCGTTTACCTACTCTTTTTTGATTTTTAATTTTTTTTAATTAAGTAGAACACACATACGTTCTAAAATGAATAATGTCAAATCATGTAGTAATGTAGAAGAGCTTTTTTAATGGAAAAAATTAAAGAAAATTAATTAAGGAAGAATTACAAAAGCATGCAGCTGCACAAAATTTAGCTTACCTTCACTGTAGGATAAGATGTGCTATGTTGATTTCAATAATAAAAATTCACCTAAATTTGAATTTAAAAATTAAAAAAAAAACATATTAAAAGAGATTTTTTTATGAAAATAAAATAAATTTTTTTAACCTGAATTAACATGGGAGATTCCTAAAGTTATTTTAAACACAATTCCACCCCAATTCCAACAATTTACAATTTAAATTCATTTTTATTGTAAGAAGCAAAACTATTTAAGTCAAAAGCTACTTTTAATTAATTTTTAATTAATTTTAAACTAAAATTTATTCTGAATTTAAATTGTAATGGAATTTTACCTAAATTAATTTTAGGTGTTCTATTTAATTGCGGGTAATAGAATTTTCTTTATTTTTCATTAAATCTTTCTTTTAGTTGGGGTGAATTTTAATTATTGAATTTAACATAGTTTTTATCTCAATGCCTGTATGTTTATATGTAAGAGGTCTTATGCTCCACAAAACTACAGAAGAGTTGAAATTTGTACTTTTTCTGTTCCCTAAAAACTAAATGTAAAAATCTTTTATACTCTGAAAATTCAAATATGAAACTGTACATATATATTTCAGATATGGGTCACTTTCAAATGTTTCCTACTCTTTTTTTCAGAGATAAGAAAGATTCAGATTTTATTTTCAGTGGCTGGTATACTCTCATCCTGAAAAGCAAGTCAACGAAATAATCTATAACTCTTCTGCTTGTATCTGTGCAGCTGCTAGGGTAAGAGATTTTCTGTTCATTGAAAAACCTAATCAGTCCAGCTTTCACCCCGTTTTGCATATTTTTTGTCTAACGTGCTCATAAATTTTTTTTTTACAATTTTGAATAAAGATGATGAATTCGTTTGATAGCACATGTAATGTAGCAGTGTCTTCGTTGTCTGTGGCTGCACAAAAGTGGCCTTTTGATTTGGGATCTGTTTTTTATATGAAGAAAAATTTCATTCTTCAAAGAAAACAAAACCCGAGGCTAATTTTAGTGCCAGATTTTGATATAAAGCATTCTTAAACATCATTCCACAAATTAGAATAAACACAGCACAAACGAATTGCGAATGAACGAAGGCAACGCTTTAATTTTTCACTACAAACTAATACTTTTTAAAAAATAAATAATTTGAAAAGATCTTTTGCATTATAACTTCGAACGAATTATCATACAAAGCTCTGCAATAAATACGGTAGTAGAGAGTAAAAGCTGACTAATTCCGATTTTATTGCTAGCTTTATCAAAGTGGCAAGAATAAAAAAACCCACTTATGTTCGAAATTTGTATACAAATTATTACTTTTTATCTTCTTGTTACTTTGATAAAACTGGGAATAAAAGCGAATCTAGTCAACTTTTCTTCACTACGATGTAATGCAAAACCTCTAAAAAAAATTATATTTATTATTGACGTGTTAGCTTAAAAATTTTCCCTCGGTGAGTAAAATCACAATAAGAAATTTCAATTTACGGTCAATGAACACTGTAACCTACTGTATTAATAAGTTTTAATGATTTCTTTTAAATAAAAATTCATAACTTAGCTTAAAAATAATACTTTTTATTAAAAACCGCTGCTTAATATTCTTTTTCTTATTCACTTTGAGGTCTCTAAATATTTTTAACGCTGCATATTTTCCTTTGTCATTGTGAATGATCATCTGCTCAGCCACACCACAGCCACCAGGGCGGCGCTATACAAAATCACTACCATGGAATCCCTTAAGTGTCTCTTCTGTTATTCTTATTCTGTGACTATAAGCAATCTAATGTGTTTCCTGAGCTTGACTTTTGTAGTGACACATTATTCCTTCGAGCTTCATATCAGCCAGTTCGTAACTGTAAGAATGTGGCTCCTTTTAGGCATAGAGTGAACGAGGACGACGTTCACAAGGGACACGCAGTTTACAGTTTGTGGAACAGGGACAAAATTTTTGGTTTTAACTTTCTTGCTTCTTCTGTTTTAATAATACGTGTATAATAAATTTTTAATTCCTATATTTTCTTGTTCGTTTGGTTTAAAAATTATTTGGAAATATCTTTTTCTTCTGTTTTAAAAATACTAGTACATGTATCATTATTAAGTAGCGGAAGAATGGAGCACTTATTGGTTTCACAATGTCCGTGTGTCCCCTTCATAATTTCTACATTTTTGACGTATTAGGTTGAAATTCGGAATGCAGCTTACTATAAGCATGTCCTACTTCACTATTTAGTTTCTTTTTTTTTTTTTTTTCTTATTGGTGCACTAGAGTCGGAGTTACGGGAGAGTGAATTAGAGGGCACAAAAGAGCTATGTGATGCTCTTTTGTTTTATGTAAAGAATTGAAATTCTGTATGCAGATTCCTCTAGGCAAGATCTACATAACTATGCAGTTTGGGCCAAATTGTCCCAGTGGTGTCTGAATTTTGGGGGCGGCAGTCACTTGGTCTTTAGAAGTATGGCATCATATCGAAAATGATGAGAAATGAAAGAAGATAGAGCTGTCTTATATTTTCTAAATACTACGCTTGAGATAATCAATTTTTTATTTAAAAAACTGGGAGTTAAAAAATGCAGATAAAAGGGTAAAAATAATGACCTTAGGGCCTCCTCTACTTTCCTATACCCACATAGGGGGATTAATTTCTTGTTCTTTATAAATTCTATTCTGGTATTTATCGTTTGAGTTAATCACCAGTGTTTTTCTCTTTTCTGCTTGTGATACCATTAAAAGGTGTCTTTTAAAAGTAATTTTTTAACTTTATTTCTCCACATTAATTTTGAAACTTTTGAATTTATTAATCGATGAATGCATTATTTTCCTTAAAAGTTTTTATTACGATTGTCTGTATTTAAATAAGACTCTATATATGTTCAATATCTCCAATCGTCTCTCCCGTTCATCCGTTCTTGATCTAACCATTTTTAGGCATAGTCTATGGCTTTATCATTATATGTAAACAAGATATTAATCCTCCCGAGGGAGGAAAGTAGCGGAAGCCCTGAGTTCATCAATTTTTACTTCATCATTTCCACTTTTTATCCCCCCCCCCCCATTTTTTAAATAAAAAAATTGATATTTTCGAACATAATATTTAGAAAATATTAAAAATATCCTATAATCTTTCTTTACTCATCATTTTCGACCATATGTTGCCATAGTTCTAAAGACCGAAGTGACTGCCACCCCCATAACTCCGACCCCACTGGGACAATTTGACCCAAACTTCATAGTAATGTGAATTTTGCCTAGAGAAATCTGAATATCAGAATTCACTTCTTTACATACTTAAATACTATATAATCCTTTACACACCGAAATACCATATTGGTCCCTTCTAACTCCCACACCCGAAATTCCGACCCCACTGGGCCAATCAAAACCAAACAAAGTCGTGATTTTGTCCAAATTTACTGATTACATAAATTATCAATTGCCCAATTTAGTGTCAACCCCTCCAGCTGGGATAATGATTTATTTCGAATCAATATGAATGTTGAAATATTTACGTGCATATTTAGGAATGGTATTTTCTAATTTGTAAATAATTGTTTCATATGTCCTTAAATTACTCCTAGTTTTGATAATTTATATATTATTGCAGTTACCTGGGTATTTTGAAGAATTGTTTCTATTTTAATAATTAAATATTATTAAGGTGTACAATTTGTATTTGGTTTATATGCTTAAGTTTTTCTCAACCTTTACGTAAACATGCGCTTTTGAACTCTTTTACGCGAAGTTACTTGTACACCTCAAGGTACAAGAGCTAAAACATACGGCAATGGCCTGACTGACTGCCGCCCGGTGCCGGCGTGATCTCCCCGCTTTGCTTTGCTCCTCGCGGGCTCTGTGTGTTATGCTGGTCAGCTGGTGGCTCGGGTTTTAGCAACCTCCTTGGAATTGGCGACGTCACCAGTTTGTTTGCTGTGAATAAATGCATCCCCTTATGGAGCACTTTATGCTACATTATTCCTTTGCCTAACGAAAACCCATATCTAATTATTTATCGCTTTTTATCGGCATGACTAACTCTTTCTTCCAGAAACATTTTACACCATTGCACACAATAAAATAGTCCAGAAAGTCGGCACCTTAAACTTCTACCATTTTCCCATGAATTTCCGCGGGTTTCTTACCTTTTGCGAAAACCAACCTCGTGCTAGAGGATATATTTATTTATTCTAATAAAAATATTGTCTATAAAACTCCACGTACGTTTTTCCAGTACGTTCCACTGCGCATTAGTATTTACTAAGTGACAATAACAAGCGCTGTTGATTTTAAATAAACGATGTTCGTAAGTTTTCATGCTGGAAGAAAGGCCAAACCATTCTGCTATTTTAACTCATACTCATAACATCGTTTCTGAATAAGATGAAGAAGTCGTGAACTTCCTTTAAAGATGAACGTATTCGCATATTGGATCATGAAGGAAGGATGATGAAAAGTAGGTTTCTGTTATACCTTTAACCTTTCTGTCCCTTTTCTTACATGTGTGCCATTCCCCACGCGCATTCCAGGCCAGTGACTCAGTTTCTCTCCTCTCTCTCTTTCTCTCTCTCTCTCTCTCTCTCTCTCTCTCTCTCTCTCTCTCTCAACTCCTCAGGCAGCCCAAACTATCCTATAAACCCTTCAATCGTACGTGAGCGGATAGAAAGGAGCAAGGGTTTTTTGCCTGGCCTCGTGATCTTCTTCATCCCTCTAGGGGAATCAGGGAATGAAAAAGTCATGATCGGAATAACCTATCTTTAACTTAAAATGTAAATAAATTTTCTTTTGTCATTTCACATCTGTTTCCTGTGTGTTTCTCTTTAAAAAAGATTAGGATAACTGCGTGGCTAAAAAAAAATGAATCTTCTATTTGAGTACATCCCGAACTAAGCCTTCCTAAATTTAAAATTTCTTTTCCCATTATTTATTACTCTGATCTTTTTTCCTCTAGGTTTAAACTGAGCTTCACTTTTGTCTTCAGAATATCTGCACATTTAAAATAAATAAAAATTTTAAAAGCAAGTTACAAGACTCATTTGATGGGATTTTACTGTAATCTAGAAAAGTAGACAAAAATGGTGAAATTAATTAGCTGATGTAAATGTGCTTAGAAGACAAAATGCCAATTCTGATAAATAAATCTTTTAATATTTTAATAATGAACGGATATATATTTAGAGAAGGACGAGACACAAGAACCCTGGAATACAATAAACAATATGTTTAATCTTTTAATAATTAATACTTCTCTCCATGGTGAAGGCAGTAATTTTATTTTTCGTCAGTTGTAGTTTTTAAATGCGAACATTTCAATGTTTAATTTATAAGAACAGTGTGTGTTAACACTTTTTAAAAGTATCCCAAAGTAATAAGAAATTGCTACGTTGTATGATTTCAGTTTCTGAAATCGTAACAGAAGAGAAGAAGGGTCGATTGTCTTCATTTGTTGTTTTATTGTTTAGCAATTTATAACTGTTAGCGATCAATACAGTGTTTGGTGTAAAGATTCGGCTATTATCATGACTGCATGCCCATTTTTTTTTGATAAATTCTGTAAATTCCCTAAGTATGAGAGCCGAGTAAAGCAGCCACTTTGAAATTTTTAATTTAATTAATCTGAATATGTGTTCAGACGAAAAAGGAGATCAGGGATCGATAAAGGTTTGAAATGAATTAACCAATTAATAATGCCTGTAAAGCCGTTGGAATCTATCAACAATTCCGTTGCAATTTTTCCTTATAAATACTTTCTTCGATAGTTTTTCTTGTGCTGTTGTAAACTATTTGTGAAGCAAGAGAAAATCCTAGTTTCCTCTTTGAATTGCGTCCTAACGATTACCCGACCTTAAGCTACCCTTAATCTGCGTCTGCGTCGTTTCCATGGAATGTGCATTTCCAAAGCACATACTAGGATGAAAAGGGTTTCCATTTGTCTGAAGACGATCGTGCGAAATTTCACGCTAAAAATAGCACCGTTTCTTCACGCAGCATTACATCGGAAAATCGCCCATCTTCACTGCAGTCAATTTACATATGGGATTGACGTCACGAGTTTCATATAACAAAACAAGCCGTTGCTAGGAGCACATCGTTCCCCCTTGATAACAGCAAAGGCGGATGCAGCTCAGCCAATTATATCTATTGCCTGTTCTACCCCATCTATTTCCACACAAGAAGCGGTGGAGAGTCAGGGAAAGAAATCAATAAAGAGTCCGCTGCTCATTGGATGACGCACAGGTGGCAGCACCTTCCATCCAAGCGGTGCGGAAGAAATGACATTTAGGAATTGGCGAGCGATAATGAAAACTGTTGATAATCAGTACGCGGAAGATCACTGGTGATGTATCTTTTCGGAATGAAATTTTTAAAAGAAAGGAAGAAATAAAAGATGAAACGAGACTAAATAAATTCCATTCTCATCTAAAGGGAAACAAAGAAGAGAGTGATGGTGAAGTGATGGAATAAAAACGCATCTATCTTAAGGGAGAAATTGGAGTTCGGGCCTTCTGATATATGAATTGTTGAAGTTGAAATGCCGTTTGTCCTTTCCTTCTTCTATTAACGGCTCATGCATTGTGTTAGGGTCAAAGGTTGGGACGGTATCCAGTCTATCTGGCATCTGGAAGCGGAGCGACTTGCAATGGCGCTTTAAACCATGCCAAACAGGATGAGAGGTGACCTCCATTAGATCACTATGGCAACTGTACACATTGAAAAAAGGAAACTTCCCCTTGCACGTGATCTGATCGGTCCTTTGCTTTTGAGTTCCGGAAAATATAATTATACATGAGATAAAGGAACATAAGAAATGCCGATATTTTATTGTCTTAGCTGTTGTTGTTCTCATTACTCAATAACTGAGATTATGGCAATTCTGTCACTGCATAAAAGGAAAAAAATAACCCGGAGTAACCTAACCTTATTTCCGCATAATCCTCCTTTCACGAAACTAGCGATCTCAAAGCGATCACACTTTCCCTTAAATGTTTTCATGAAAATTATTGCTTTTTAAAAGAATTAAAAGAAAATTCTGTACGCTGGACTTGCTTATATATTTCATTTAAGATTAAAAACGTATAAAGTATAAATAGCTTTTATAGTTTATACGTTTTTCGAAAGAGTGCTATCATTGGAAATTAGTGAATGACTTTATAACTTGTTATTATTTTATTAGTGACCTAAATAAAATGAATTCAAGAAAGTTTTTATCAAGATATTCAAATTTAAAATCTTTTCACTCTATATTTTAAGAAATATGCATTCATAAGTATATAAATCGATGCTTTGTTTCTTATCGAACCATCATTTTTAAAAAATCATAAAAAATGAAGATTAAAAAATCTTTGCCTACTTTTTTATATAACGAATAAAAATAGGAATTCCAACAAGACTTTTAAATGTAAATTATTAATTTTTTAGTATCTTTAAGCTTTGAAAAAAATTAAGTAGTTTATTATTCTAACTCCATTTTTTTGATCTTTCTTAAAACGATAACTAGGAAGAAAAAGGCTCTTTTTATATCCGGTGTAAATCTTATTACTTGTGTGCATAAACCTGTATTTATTTTCATCTCATGTGGCGTATCCTATGACAAAAATATTGTTCATTGATTTGCCCTCAGAAACATCAGAATGTCATCAGGTTTGTCAAGTTCGATCATACTTAAGCATACGTAATTAATAAATGCTGCTCCATGTGACTCTAAGAACTCATCTGTCCTACATTTCCTAATTTGACTTTCATAACCTTGCCAAACAGCTTTGTAGATAAAGAAATTGTATTAACAGAAAAATTTTCCTTTTATTTTTTTTATTACCATGTTTTCCTTCTAATATTAGCAATTTTTTTTTAATTTTTTAATAAATACTATTAGTGTTAAAGGGGCCATCCATAAAATATATACGCAATAAGGGGAGGAATTAGGGGAGCGAAGGGTAAGAACAAACGTGACGCAAATTTAATTACGTCACATAAATTCATAGATTTTAATTTTATTTCTTTAATGACAACCAAGTTTCATTTTCATGTCGTGAAATAACGTCATGTCTTGAAATAACCCTAATAATTTTGATATTGTTTTAAAAATTTAAGATTAGTTTAACTATACTTGTCGTTTAGTTTTAATTTAAATAACAACTAAAATATTAAAGAATTGCTAAAAATGTTCTATCGGGATTTATTATACGCCATACATCAGATGTTTAAATAATTAATGAAAATAGGAACGAGAATTCCACAGCTTTGACTCGAACCAGAAACCTTCAGCTAATCGCGCTGACGCTCTAACAAATTAGCGGCGGGCGAAATCAAAAGAGGATAAATGTAGCAAAATTGAAATGTTAGCAGACGATTGCTATAAAAATATGTACGCAAATACACTGCTGGCAAAAAATGCAACACCTAGAAAGATGGGACGATTTATTTGAAATTTTGCAGGCGTTTAGCATTGGTGGCATAAAGATATGATTCCAATTGTAAGACATTACGTCCAGAAGAATGTTGTACATGGTGGCTCCCATGCCCCATTAGACCACAGTAATAGGTGGTATAACCGCCGCATGCCTGGCTCTTGCATGCATGCGGTTATAAAGATGCTGGATGTCGTCTTAAGGTAGATTATTCCAAGCCTGTTGAATATGCTGGCGCAATTGTGGAATTGTTCCGGCTTGTGTGCAGCGACGATGAACGTTATGTACCATCATGTCCCACGCATGCTTAATAAACGACATGTCTGAAGATCGTCCTGGCCAGGGAAATTATGGAACATGCTGTAAGGCCTGCAAGATATCACGGGTAATGTGTGAATGGGCGTTGTCCTGCTGGAAAACATGTTACCCTCTTCTTGCCAGATTGGCAGAAGAACAGGTTCCACAATCTGCTTGACGCACAGAATGCTGTGCAATGTTCCATCCACAAACACCCCACATCATTACGCCTTGGATTGGACCTTTGTGCCTTTGACGATGCACGTCCATCACTGGTGTACAGGCAGAGTCTGCTCTCATCTGAAGACCACATACTTCATTCGGTTAACGAATCGGGTTTTTCGCGGAACCACTGCCACGCGCAGCATAGTTTTCTTGCAGAAGAGATAGTCTGGCTAGAGGGATCCATGCTTGCAATTCTGCTCTAGCAAACGGTTACCAATAATTAATAATAAAAATAAATATAAATAATAATGAACTTATTCAATTTAATTTTATATTAAATAAAGATGATGTAGGATCAAATACAGAAAATAAATTAGTTATCATTTAAAATTTATATTAAAAATTTCAATATTTTCTTGTTTTTTAGGAATATTGAAAAAAACCGTCTTGACAAAGCTGGTCCCACTCTGGCCCTTATCTCTGCTGTGGATGCCGTACGATTGCTCAAAGCTTCTCGTACGATTCGACAGTCTTTGCATGGGTCAGTGCGTGGTCGTCCCGAACCAGGTCAACGAGAGTGCGTTCCTTCCCTAAACCACTGCTGAGAACATCGACCAACCTCAGAAACATTACGACCGACGTGTGCGATACGCCGATGAGACCATCCATTCTCTCTAGGTCCCACAATCCGAACTCTGTCAAACACCGTTAGTTGTTGCACAGGAGCAAGGTACGGTTTGCGAGTCATTGCAGTTCGGTTAGGTTAGGTTAGGTTCATTACAATGCAGATGCCAAACTGACTACTTAATGGAAATCTGGTCGGGAACCATTTTTCTCCTGGAGACGCATGATATAACGTTCTTGTGGACGTATTTTCTTGAAATTTGAATCTTTTCTTTTATGTTACCAATGCTACAAGTGTGCAAAATTTCAAATAGATTGACCCATTCCTTTTAGGTGTTGCATTATTTTTTGCCAGTATTGTATGTTGCGGTGAGATAAGGCGTAATTTGCGATATTTATTTCTCAAAGGGTTTTTCCCCGCAAATAAGAATGCAGTGAACGAAAACAGGATTATTTACAAGGAAACACTGGTAGTGGTTTATAAGTCGATTTATTTGCCCATATCACTGTATACTTTCAACATGCTTTTCTCCAAGAAACATATGATTTATTGTAGCTTTTTTTTTACAAATTGACAAAAATACGGTTTTTCTAATGATTTTAATAAACTTTTGATATTAGAAATCAGAGCCCTCTGAACGATGCGCCTTTTGAAGGCCCCGCACAATGCCCCACGCATCTTGATTTTCCATGGTAAAATGTTAAAAGCATTACATTATATATATCCGGGAATTAGTTGTGTTTTCCAGTTGTACATTGCAAAGCTAATATGAATTTACTAAAATTGACAATAAAAAGTCCTTTCCTGATATTTAATGATACAATATTTAATGATCAATATATTTTTGAAAATAGTCTCTCTCATGAACATTTTGCACCAAGCCCCGCTGTTTCTTGGCCCGGCCTGTTTGAAATGTATGTACCCAAAATAGAGACGAAAAAATTGTAACGTTGTGCATCGTATACAAACGATTTGTAATGTGACTCGTCGAGTCATAGAATAAATACACTACTGTTTATAAAAATCGCATCACCCTGATGGAATGGTCTAATCCATATGCAATTTGCAATATTTGCA